>CAJHNH020000093.1:0-20000 GCA_905116865.2 Candidula unifasciata
GCATATATGTAACACACAGGTTCCACAGTTGTAAAGATTAATGTACCCTTTTCACGCGAACGCGCTTCGTAATGCCGGGTTTGATCCCAACTGCAGACAATGTGTCCACGACCGGCTCCAGCTGACGGGCCGTGCTGCTGACGTCACCGGGTCGGGCTAACGATGCGTTAATGCAGCATTTATCAAACTGGGTGCTGAGGCAGCCTGGGGTGTCCTGAGTGTATACCAGGGCTGCCGTGTAATAAAGAAAAGTCGGCTAAAAATGGGAAATAATAAATAAGGCATGTAGATACTTAAAGATACAATTTAAGTTGTCTTTCCTTGCCACTGTCGAAAATAGTTTATATCTTATTTGAGAACCGCTGCGTTACCGCATCGTTAGCCTGACGCGGTGACGTCAGCAGCACGGGCCGTCAGCTGGAGCCGGTCATGGCCAAACTGACGCAAAATGGAATTGTGTGTGTGTGTGTGTGTTTTTTTTTTTTTTTTTTTGTGGTAAGGAAGAAATCTATGTAATTTATAGGCATGCAGTTCGCCTATAACAACGACAGATATGTGAAGAATGAATGAATGAATGAAAGACTATAAGCGCTGCACCTTAGCACACTCCCACGCGTACTGTCTTTTTTTCCCCCCTCCGCAGCCAACGAAGAGATTCCAAACTACTAAACTACTATAGTTCGTTCAAAATCTCGTGAACACAATGCAAGCAATTTTCTCGAAAACTGCCGATTAGTTCGCAACGTTTTTTTTTTTTTTTTGCATGCAGTCTTAGAATATCTTTGACGCTAAATAAGTAAAAATGTTTTACTCAAGAAGAATATTATATGCAGTTTGTTTCTTTTTTACGATTTGTATTTTTATCATGAAACAGTCTTGGATGACTTTAAGAAGGGTTACTTGCATTTTTTAAAGGAAGTAATGCACACTATGGTTTAACAGGTTAAGATGTTGATGATGGTGATGGTGTGGGCTGTGGTTGTGATGATGATGGTAATAATGGTGTGGGCTGTGGTTGGGATGATGATGATAATGGTGTGGGCTGTGGTTGGGATGATGATTATAATGGTGTGGGTTGTTGTTGTGAAAATAATAATGATGGTGGTGTGGGTTTTTGTTGTGATAATGATGATAATGGTGTGGGTTGTTGTTGTGATAATGATGATAATGGTGTGGGTTTTTGTTGTGATAATAATGATAATGGTGTGGGTTGTTGTTGTGATAATGATAATATTGGTGTGGGTTATTGTTGTGATAATGATGGTGGTGTTGTGGGTTGTTGTTGTGATAATGATGATAATGGTGTGGGTTGTTGTTGTGATAATGATGATAATGGTGTGGGTTGTTGTTGTGATAATGATGATAATGGTGTGGGTTGTTTTTGTGATAATGATGAAGGTGGTGTGGGCTGTTGTTGTGATAATGATGATAATGGTGTGGGTTGTTGTTGTGAAAATAATAATGATGGTGGTGTGGGTTGTGGTTATGATGATGATAATGTTCATGGTATGGACTGTGGTTCTGATTATGACTGTGGTTGTGATAATGATGATCGTGGTGGTGTGGATTGTGGTTATGATATTGTTGATGGTGGTGATATGGGCTGTGGTTTGGATAATGATGTGGGCTGTGGTTGGGATGATGATGATAATCGTGTGTGCTGTGGTTGGGATGATGATGGTGGTGATGGTGTGGGCTGTGGTTGGGATGATGATGACGATGGTGGGGGTTGTCGTTGGGATAATGATGATGGTGGTGGTGTGGATTAGGGTGGAGATGATGATAGTACTGATTATAATCCTGGTGATTATAGCGATGGTGGTTGAGATGGTGGTGATGATGATAACGATGATGAAGATGATGATGACTCTGATACTGGTGCACACGAAAGTTTCCATCGTTGTGTATTAGAAGAAAGGAAAGCACTAATGGAAATATCCTTACGCAAAGAAAGTCATCTAGTACAGACACAATGTTTTATCTATCGTGGGCGGCAAAGTGTGGAGCCAAACCTGACAGATGTTATTTATGTGCCTGCCATTTGACACGCTGTAAACAATAGCAATGAATAATAAGGGATTTTATAAGAAGTGTTTAAGTAATGTGTACAGGCTTAGTTCCGGAGTTGGGATGGAGGGGGTAAGGGTGTTGCTTTTTAAATAATTGTTAAATATTAAATTAGGAATCGACAGGACAGCACTCAGAACATTTCCGTAGGTGCTCCTTCTCTATTGATGAAAACACACACACACAAAATAGTCTATATTTTTCACATTCAGACGTATATAGACCATTGCTCTACAGTATGGGATGGCTGTTCCAGTTCTGTTGTCAAGCGGTTCAAATCACTGCAAAAGCGCGCCACTCACGTAATAAGAAATAATCATGGGACAGTCAGTTCCGAAACATATAAAGATCTTATGCTACTACCGCTTCGTGAGCGTCTACTTTTCATAAAACGATGTATTCACAAAATATTACTATAAAAGGCTTCACATTACTTATAACCGTTGTTTAAAAGTAACGGAAGGCACAGTAAAAGCCTAAACATTTTTTACATAAGCCTAAACCTAGAAAAGACAAATACAAAACACGTTTGGCGTACTCCGCAGCTCAGTTGTAGAACTATCTTCCACACAAAATCAAAACTACTATTAGTCCTAAAAATACAATTGGAAACTGTTCGAAAATTATCTGGGCGCAGATTAACCTATAGAAAAATTTAAAATACTTTTGAAATAGCGCACATTTTCCCTATATTTATTACAACTAGATAAACGTGCAAATTCCAGTGATTATAATGAATGTTTGATTGCTGTCGATAATGTTTTCTATTACTTGATGTGCGAGGGAAATTATGCAATAACGGATGGACCTCAAAGGGCTCAATGTTAGACGGGTGTGCGTACCCGATTCTTAATCATTAAAAAAAAAAAAAAGTTTTGTCGTTCTTTCGTTCGTCAGCAGCAAACGCAGATTTCAACTTCAAATGACAAAAGTCTGATCGAATTTCCGTCTCGCTTTTGTTTTGAATGTTGAGCGTCTGCAGATTTCCTGGTCCCTCCTGGCAGCACAATTGAAACCTTGATGATCTATTTGTGCCTCCGTGCTGTTCATTAGCTCCAATCGGATCTTACAAAGGGTAGCTTATCATGCATCAGTTCGCCACCAACAGCCGCCAAACTAGCAGTCTATCTGCCTATGCGTTTCAGAACACACCGGCATAACTCGGAAGCCAAGGTCAGTTTTTTTTAAATACACAGGAACAGATCAGGACCATTTGATGCCGTGAGGTTGTAAAAATGAAAGCATTTTGGTGCACAATCCACACCCCCCCCCCCTACTCTTCCCCTTATCCCCAGTTATCTTTAAAGCAAAATTGGCGCATGGACAAATCTGTGTCATCGGGACCATTGACACCCAATCACAGGAATGAAATGTAAATGTTCACTTGACATACACAGACTAGCAAGGGGGCCGATGCCTGTCGGGCTACTGGGCCTACGTTTAACAACGAGGAAAAACACATACGGCTCCAAGGCTATTTAAGGTTGCTGTTGTTTCCTCTCTCTTTGTGATGCCCTAAGCATGTGTTTAGTGCGCTTAATGGTTATTCCGACCCTGGATAGTTCAAGGTCGTCTTGAGGGTCCTTGTACATCATCTGTTCTGCACACGCCTACACTACCTTTTTAGCTTTGGCTAAGTACCTGCCTGAGATCCATTGTGGCTTCTGCAAAAAGCGAGGGACCATTGACATGATTTTTTGCTGCTCGCCAGCTCCAGGAAAAATGTCAAGAACATAACTGCGACCTCTGTTCTACCTTCATAGACATGACACATGCCTTTGATACAGTCAGTAGAGGAGGACTGTGCAAAATCATGACTAAATGTGGCTGTCCTCAGAGGTTTATCAGGATTGCACAGCAGTTCCAAGAAGGTATGCAGGCCAGAGTGCTGGAGAAGAGAAAATTGTCGGACCCTTTCCCTGTTTCAAATGGCGCAATGCAAGGATGTGTGCTTGCACCAACCTTGTTCACTTCAATGTTCACCAGATTTGCATCAATGCCTGTCAATTCTTTTGATAATGACGATCCAAGAATTGCTTTAAATCACCGTACAGATGGCAACTTGCATAATTTAAGGAGGCTTCGAGCTGAAACGAAAACTAAATCAACTAAATTTAGGGACCTTTAATTTGCTGACGATTGCGCTCTTAATTGCAGCTCTGAGGCCAGTATGCAGCACACCATCAATAAATTTTCTAAAGCCTGTACCAGCGTCGGGCTAACTATCAGCACTGTTAAAACTGTTGTTATCTATCAACCGGCTAACAAAAAAAAGAAAAAAAGAAAATTATCCCACGATCGCACCATCACCGGAAATGAACAAAAGGGAAATGTAGTCAATAGATTCACTTAACGTGGCCGTACCCTATCTTCGAGAGTCAACATCGACGACGAGATCAACACTAGAATCTCAAAGGCCAGCAGCAGTATGGGCAGACTTTGTACAAGCGTCAGGAATTAAAGTGGTATCTCCTTGCTGATCAACCGAAAAAAAAAGGCTTACACAGCTGTAATTCTTACAGTACTACTCTACGCTTGCGAAACGTGGACTGTGTACCAGCGCCATGCTAAAAAAGTTGAATCAGTTTCATAAAACTCTTCTCAAAAAGCTGCTCAAAATCAAATGGCAAGATAGGAATCCAAACACTGTGGTTCTTGAAAAAGCAAATAAATCTGCCTAGCATCCACAAGATACTGAAGAATTATTCGCAGCGTTGGATGTTCACAGTGAACTTGGTTATTAAGTCGACCTTGTCAAAAATTGTACCCTGAGAAGGTTTTAAAAGCTGCGTACATATCTTTAACCGTTCTCCCCTCGCTCTGAAAGTTGTACTAATACTGTTATAGTATACTTAATATAATTCACTAATATGCATCCACAAGATACTGAAGAATTATCCGCAGCGTTGGGCTGGTCACCTAACCCGCATGCCAGACTATCGCCTCCCAAAAAGAGTATTTTTTGGCGAGCTCCAGCAAGGGAAGAGGTCTCAGGGAGGACAGAAAAATCGCTATGACACTCTCAAAACTGCTCTGAGTTCTTTTGGCATCAACACAGCGACATGGAAGGCTGCTGTCCAGTTCCATTCTGGATGGCGTATATCACTCAGTGATAGTGCATCAGCCTGCCAGGCAGCGGAGTTTGCACAGGCAGAGAAACGGAGGCAGGCTAGAAAGAACCGTATCCCTAAACCCACACTTACTGATGCTTTCACCTTTTGTCCACACTGCTCAAGAACTTTCCTGGCTCATATTGGACTAATCAGCAATCTTCGTATTTATATTCATTGACCATTGCTACTTTAAATGAAAAGTGGTCTCTATCACTCGTGAGGGACGAACAACAGTTCCGCCTACGCAGTAACATATTTGATTGAGACATTAAGGTGAACGATTAACCAAACCTAAATAACTTCTTCAGACAACAGGTCTACCATTGTTCTACATCGACTGGGAACATGTTGTAGGTAATCTTCTCCAACAAACAATAGCAGGAAGCACTCCGGGAAACCAGTAAGAATGAATGTATACCTATACAAAGGTGAGACAGTAACCTCAAGGGACATGGTATTCGTACAAAAGAATGTGGGAGGAAACTGCGAGCATTCGCTGGAAGCGACCTGGAGGTATTGTCTATCAAGTGAAAGATGTTCACAAAGAAAAATGTCGTAGATACCTTTGCTGCGATGTTTGCGGTGAGTTGTTATACACCTGTAGCACTTTATCATCATCAAGTTCTGTGCCGAGGCTTGTGAGATTCTGCTTTTGCACATGGCACTATCTTTGAAGTCGGAGGGGGAGGGGAAAAAAAGGGGGGGGGGGTGTTTCCCTCCGCGGCGAAGTGTCAAGCTCTTTGTATCAAGCTCCAAAAGTCCATGGGTTCCTTTCACGGCTGCGCTCTTCAGTTCAGGAGTGAAGTTTTACGCAGCATTCTGGTGATCGTCGCCTGAGCTACGGAGTTCGTGTTCTGTGCGACTCTGTCGGCAGGCGGCTAGTCGTTCTGCGGAGAGAGACCTAGCCATTTGAGAGAACACCTGAGGCAATGAAGTCGATTCTCTCAACTTAACCATAACCTTTGATGCCCTGTCTCACGTCGAGAGTTGACTTCCTTCCATTCAACAACTGAAGGATATGAAGCATCATCTTTATCTGTGTCGTTATCTCTCTGTCCATTAGTGTTTTGTTTTTTTCCAGATACCACAAGCGTGTATAATCATTGCGTGTGCCAACTGGAAAGCTTTTCTGATTTAATGATAGTGACAGAATAACGATATATCAGTGAAGCTCAGATCATCAAGCTGCTCTGTGGGGCCCATTGAATCACTTTAAGTAGTTCATGATGTCTTTGTTTAAACCAGCTTTCAGCCAGTAAAACTCAAAAATGGTCGCACTCCTGTAATTATTTCAAATGACTTAGCTAGTTTTAGCCATGAATGTGGCAGGTCTAAATGTGACAGTTTCAGTATTTCATCCTCAGCATCATCGAGTGCAGTTGCGATAGGCGTAGGCTGTCATGTCTGCCATTTCGCAAGATCACTGGAACCAAGGATCAGGTTCGTGCTTCCTGACCTATGAGTGAGTGACGTTCAGCCCCACTGGGACCGCATAATCAACGATTACCACCGGAAGACAAAGTGCCACCATTCGGATAAGAATTTCCCCCACAGAAACCTAGTTCAACTGTTACAAGGCTCCCGCTGACAATCATGGTGGGGCTCATAATAAAAAAGAAAATGTGTCCCATACTGGGACAGAAGTAAAAGTTTTTCTGTTCGTCCATATCTTGATTTTCCCCCCTTATCTCCCATAATTTTTCGCTGTCAGCCTCTTGCCCACTTGCCTTTGAATTAACTATCTTTCAAAATCCATACTGTCTTTTAAAAGGGCTAAAATATTTCACTTGTCTCTTTTCTGCTTTCATTTAGAAACTGGTCGCTGTAGGCAAACTCGCATCTTTGTTAGCTAGAGTGATTAGCACATGATCTGTTCGAACACGTTGAATGTTACTGTATTGCTATTTGCCAAGCACGCCAGTTTTGTATTCAGGAAAATTAACATAATTTGAACGTGATTATTGTATTTCATTTCTTTGATTCAGAACGAGACTTTTAGTTCGTACACGTGGTCTGACTAGGCGCTGTCTATGTAGTTATATGATGTTTTTATATCTGTTGCTGTGTAATTCACTATTTACATATGCATCGTCTGAGCCATGCAAATACGTTATAGTTCCTCCACCAGAAAAATCCTAGTCTTTTCTTTACTTTTCCTGTATTTGCATTCCAACCGGGAACTATGTACTACGTATTTTCATACCCACATTTCTATTCGCGCCTATTGCTGGTTTTTATCATCTCGCTTTCCGCTAGCTCGGTAATTAGCATATTTTTATAATTTACATGTTAATACTAATACTGTTATAGTATACTTAATATAATTTACGCTTCTCGTATTTATTATGTATATAACATTGTTAATCTCTACACAATAGAAAAGTGCTGCCATGTTAGGATTGGGAAGGTATGAGACTATTGGTGAGCCACCTGATGTAGCCTGCTGTCTAGATAGAGAAAAGCTGTTAGATTAAAATCCAAACGCTGTCTGCAGCTCATCTTGGGCTGCACCAGAAAATCGAAGATCGCGATGGTAATGGAGAAAATGCTGACACCCCTGTAATGCATCTCTTAGAACGACGATAGAACTTGAGAGATGCTGTCTTTAAAAGTTCGTTTTCTTCTTTTCTATACGCAAATTTTCCACTGACGAAGACTTTCCTTTCCTTCTTTTTCTAGTTATGTTATTGCTATCAGCTCTTTTACTTTCCTCTAATAGAGTAGTGAGTGCCGCCATAGCGTTGTGACTAGACTCGCATGGTGTCCAGAAAATTTCGGATTTAAATCCCCAACGAGTCGGATGTTCACAGTGAACTCGGTTATTAAGTCGACCTTGTCAAAAGTTTTACCCTGAGAAGGTTTAAAAAGCTGTGTACATAACCTTAACGGTTCTCCCCTCGCTCTGGAAGTTGTGGGGTGGGTTTTTGACTCCGTTTTTCAGTTTGCGTAGATGTTTCGTAGATGTCTCTGGAGCAGAGAAATGTTTCGCGGAAAAAGGGAATGTCTTGCGGTAATAAGGAATGTCTTGAATTATGTCTTCTGCTGGGGAGTAGCCACTTTTTGGAAAGAGATTTAGCTTTGTGCGACACTCTAGGCTTTGTGCGGAGACAGTCCGAACCATAGTGGATAACCATAATTTCGCAATTCAGTCGAACCCCTGGACTTTAACTTGTACACGAAACATGATAAACTGATGAAACATACACGGAAATGTCCACTGGATAGCCTGAGTTACGTAGTGTGATTTGACCAAACGTACAGTGAAGACGATATATTATGCCCCGGTTAAGTATCAAAAGGAAGAATAAATGATACGCTTTACTATAACTTAAAAGTAACAAATATGTACTGATCGCTTGTTTGTACCACATTTTAGTGCGTTGTAGGCCAGCTTAATGTCGTAGGCCTGGGGATTTAGGGCAGGAATGGCAATTGCTGACGCCACAAACTCGGCAGGTTATGGTCAACTTAGGGGGGGGGGGTGGACCCATAATCTTACCAGGGATTAGAACCTTGGCCTATCGTATGAGGGATCAGCGTTCTTAACCGCCCAGCCAGCCACGATTCTAAAGAGGTAAACAATACAGTTAAAAAGACAATCATATATTCTAGTCGATACCATATCAAGAACATAGCAACATATTTCTTCCACATTTTCGTGATTTAGTTCCGAAAATCATCTTCCCTGGTTGTCTACGCCATCACCCCTTCCCTTCAGCTGGTATGGATTGAATATGAACCACCGCTCCAGCCCTTCTCGTGCTCGAATTCGCGTGCTCAAGGCCTCGCTGTGATGAAAAGACGCCCGCCCCGGCCTTCCTGTGCGTCTGAGCTGGGTTTAAGGGGATCACGGCGATTGAGCGCCGGTTCGATTAACAGTCCAGCAAAAGATGTGTCGGTCATATTCTGTGCACAGTGGATTAAATGCCGAAATAATTTTGTGTTGTTTTATATGTACTGCGCTGGTCGGTGTAGTCATTACCGAGATGGATGAGCACGGTAAGTTTCCACCCAGTGGAAGACTTTATGTGGTGTCTTTGCTTATGTTTGTTACATAAACAGTGACAGTTCCTCAATTCTCCGATCTTGAACATACGGTGTCCAGCTCAAACATTCACTAATTCTTTTTCTTCCTAACGTTCACCAGCTGTAAATTCCGGCGAAAAGTTCTAGTCGTTCATCCATTCCTGGTCTTCGATCTTGATCCAGAACTTGAGTTGTGTGTATATACATACGTTTCACCGATCTGGATTATTTGTATGCAGACTGTTGGTTCATTGCCTCTCAGGCAGATGCACTCCGACTTTGAAAAAAACACTCCTAAATAGTCGCCTCCTACGACATGCTTGCTAGCATCTGTGGGTCAATTTTCTGTTCCCCAAAATGGAACCAAAATGGAACCACGGAGCACACAAGGGGAAAATATACACTAAGGATATCCATATGTTTGTGACTCTTACTCTCAGAGGACTGCAGACTAAATCAACCCGGTTAAGCCGTGACGGGTACCCTACTTATGGCTTTTTTTTTTCGGTTGCACTTTGTATCCAGGATCTGTTCTGTTGGTCTGCCGCCCATACGGAGATTGTATCATCTCTGGGTGGTATCATTTCCAGGTGGTATCATCTCTGGGGTTATCATCTCTAGGTGCTTTTATCTCTGGGTGGTATCATCTCTGGGTGGTATCATCTCTGGGTGGTATCATCTCTGGGTGGCATCATCTCTGGGCAGTATCATCTCTGGGTAGTATCATCTCTGGGTAGTATCATCTCTGTGTAGTATCATCTCTGGGTAGTTTCATCTCTGGGTGGTTTCATCTCTGGGTGGTATCATCTCTGGGTGGTATCATCTCTGGGTGGTATCATCTCTGGGTGGTATCATCTCTGGGTCGTAAACCTTCATATTGTAGCCCGTGGGGGGGGGGGGGGGGAGGGATAAATATGGTGATCGATGGATACACTAGTAAATATACAATACATCTCCTATACCCACTATGGACTGTTGATTATTATTTTTGCCATAAGGATACCCTAATAAAACTGTATTCTCCGGTTTCAGGGATTTGCTTCTGTTCGATTCTCATCCTTGAGATGTAAATCCTATAGGACAGCAATCCTGCAGCACCACCACCGCTACACTAATAAAAACCTAAAGTTATTTGCAAATCCCTTGCAGATGGCTGCAGAGCAAACCACATCATTTTCTTTTCAACTGCTCACGATTTTATTAGGCAGTTTTACGTTTAGCAATTTGCCAAACGTCTGTCAACTCTGGATACGATTGTCGAAGACCACGCCATGCGGTCTGGTGTAGAATCGCTGCCAGCTGGTACCGAAACGGGTATCTTAGAACTGCAAACAGTGTTTGCAACGCGTAAGGCACGGACGACAAACAAAAAACAAAACAAAAAAATAATTAATACACTGCTCCGTAGTGTACACCTTCATCCAATCTCAAAATATAACATCTGTGTCACAACGTTCTCCTTACTATCCACACACTCATATTATATATATAATATATATAATTTGCAAAAAACTTTAGGTTTTTATTAGTGTAGCGGTGGTAGTGCAGCAGGATTGCTGTCCTATAGGATTTACATCTCAAGGATGAGAATCGAACAGAAGCAAATCCCTGAAACCGGAGAATACAGTTTTATTAGGGTATCCTTATGGCAAAAATAATAATCAACAGTCCATAGTGGGTATAGGAGATGTATTGTATATTTACTAGTGTATCCATCGATCAACATATGTACCCCCCCCCCACCCCCCCCCCACCCCCAAGCTACAATATGAAGGTTTACGACCCATATATATATATAAACACACAGTATCTCGCTGCGGGATGTTACCCCTATTTTTATTTATGGTGCATATTATCGTGTGCAATATATGTCATAAACTATATACACACACACACACACACACACACACACACACATACACACATAGTAGAAGACAAGTAAATGACAGTGTGCTGCAATAATAGTACAGTTAATTGACATCAATAAATATTTTGTGGGTAAGAACGTACAATGACACCGTAAAAGAGTGTCCCTTCGTCCCATATCAATTGATCTCCGACGCACCCTTTTCTCAAAACTGGGTTTTAAACGGTAACGTTTGCAAGAAGGGAGGAAGAACACTATTGATCTGGGTCATAGGGCTGTGTTTACATGTGAAGCTGCCCTCTGGCTTGAACCCTGTTTTTTCTATTTGTTCAATATCTACTGCACCTATAAGGTCAATGTTTATATTCCTAATGTAACGCCATCGTGGCTGTGATATGAAAGAATGCAAGATGAATGTCATGTCTTAGAAATTCTCAAAGCATATTTCTAGCATAGCTTCTTCTTCATCTTCATTTCTTCTTCTTCTTCTTCTTCTTCTTCTTCTTCTTCTTTCTTCTTCTTCTTCTTCTTCTTCTTCTTTTTTTTTTTCTTCTTCTTCTTCTTCTTCTTCTTCTTCTTCTTCTTCTTCTTCTTCTTCTTCTTCTTCTTCTTCTTCTTCTTCTTCTTCTTCTTCTTCTTCTTCTTCTTCTTCTTCTTCTTTTTCTTCTTCTTCTTCTTCTTCTTCTTCTTCTTCTTCTTCTTCTTCTTCTTCTTCTTCTTCTTCTTCTTCTTCTTCTTCTTCTTCTTCTTCTTCTTCTTTTTTTTTATTTTTCTTCTTCTTCCTCTTCTTCTCCTTTTTCTTCTTCATCATCATCACCATCTTCTTCTTTTGTGTTTAGCTTTTCCTAACGAACAACTAACGAACACAGTTAGCACTTACCGTATTCAGTCGAATCATTCGAACCTTCTGTTGTCATTGTCTTTTGTTTTTGTCCAACTCTAGTTGTGTAAAAATGATGTAGCGCGTCTCATAACACCATCCTTAGTAACATTTTACGACTATATAGAAAATTTAGCATTTTGAAAACATTTTAAATGAACACGCTCAAAGATATTTAATGCATTGACTCCACAATTCCAAGGGAATGAAAAACTCGTTCTAAGCGGGGACTTATAGACGTATTATAAAATGTACATCCGTGCTGAAAACAGACAGAAAGATAAAGAGAGCATGCTTAGATGTTTTTGAGGTAGGACTTCTCAGAAGATTGTTTGGGTTTTCATGGGAAGATAAATTCAGCAGTTCTAGATTACAAGAAATGACAGACTTAGTGGATGTATATTAAAAAAAAAAAAAACGGAGATGGAGATAGACTGGACACGTCCTAAGAATGAAGAAAGAGAGACGGGCAATGAAATGGACGCAACAAGGACAGCGAGGAAAAGACAAGCCTAAAGACACTTGGAGGCGAACTTTTGAGGCTGACTCATGGCTACGCAAAGGACGAAACTGCGAAACAGCTGTGGCGCACGATACCTGTCTACAGTCAGCGTGGAACATAACACCTGATCGCCTTTCATCTTTGCCCGAGCTGGGCCGATATAAAAGGACTGCTGACACAACTTAGCCTTATGTTTAATTCCTACGTCCTTCTTAGGACGTTATTTTTTGTTATTTGAAGCCCCACTCTGGCTTTTGCCAGGGGCCGCAATATAGGCAGGTCATCATTATGGCCAAATGTCTGAACGCGGTTTCTGGAACCTCTCCACGGTGATCCTCATCCGCATGGTGGCACTTTGTGTCATATGGTGTTTATCGCTTGTGTGATGTCCTGGTGGGGTAAAAAAGCCAGCCAACTTAGCCTTCAGCGGAGAATTGTAATGCAGTAGATACCATCACATTGTGGAATGCCTGGAAATGAGAAAGCTGATCAACTGGCAGGAGAAGGTGCGACAAAAGTGCAGCCGGATGTACCAGTCACATACCACCAAAAGAAAAGAATCATTAAATCCATCAGGAAACCACCAGCCCCAGCACAAGATGACTTATTTTATTATGGACAGACCAGAACAAGTCATTATCCTCCGCCTGAGAACAGGGCACAACCGATTACGTAACCACATGTACACAAAATTCAAGATAGGCGTATTAGCCATGTGAACCTGTGGAAATGAGCCCCAGACAGCAGAGCATGTACTCCAGGACTGCACAGATTTTGACACATTAAGGCAAACCTTTTGGCCAGAAAGAACAACATGGAACGTAAACTGTATGGACCACTGAATGAATAAACAACAACAGTGAAATTCATACAAGAGACAAAATTGCTGATATAGACAACTTATTTCAGGCGAACGAAAGAAGAAGAAGAATACCTATTCTGAAACTGTTTCTTGTAATTTTGCTGATATTGTGACATGGACTTTAAAATAATACCAACAAGATGGTGGGTATTTTAAGGTCCCGGCAGCGACGTGCTGAGACAGGTTTGCTTAACGCTCTGGAAGTCGTGTGTTCGATTTCAGATTCTGTTCTTCTGTTTGTGGGGTGGTGGTGGTGGGAGCGCGGAGTCGTTGCTAGAGCTTCAGTGCTTGCATTTTGTACAAAACTAGCATGTTTTCAGAACTTCAGCAGAAACATACCGGGCATGCAGGATTTAAACTAGATACAAAGAAATAAATTGTGTCGCCTCATTAACATTATGTGTACTACAGTCGAGTTTACTTAAGTCGAACTTGTATCAGTCGAATGTCAGTTAAGTCGACATGACCAGCTTAGTCCCGGCAATTTTCTCTAGTGTCTGTGCTGTCTGGATAAGCAGAAGCATTTTCTTAGGTCCCTGCGACTTCTACTTATCCAGACTCGACTGTAGTAGTATTGGCTGTAGCAGCATCAACAGTAGTAGTAGTAGCTGCAGAAGTAACAAGTAGTAGAGGAAGCAGCAGAAGTTGTCAGTAGCAGCAACAGAAAAATGAACAGCAGCTTCAGAAGCAGCAGTAGTAACAGTTGTTATTAGAAGCACAGTTTGAAAACATTATCCACCCGCCCAAGATAGTCTACCGCTTTGTTATGACAGACTCAGTCGAATATAGCCTCAATATTTAGCGAGCAGTTGGCTCATCTATTTTAACTGCTTATGTCACGAAAGGGGCCAAAACTATTCCGTTTTTCTGGATCTGTCATCAAGATGCTGTGATCTCCCAACACCAACTCCGCAAACCAATTTGCACACATTGAATTCTCCTACAGAAGATAAATCAATGAATGATTCTGAAGTGTATATTCTATGTGATGGATGGAGATTTCCCAAACATGCTTAGCAGCATAATGTGACAGTCTCTATTATTTCTTGTCTGTTTCTCAGACACTAGTAATACACCAAGGATAATGAGTAATGTATATTCTGCCCTTTTACAATATAATTTTTATTACAACGCGCGGATAATTGTTGTGAAAGTTCTTCTCTCCAACAGTCAACATTTGCTTCATATCTAGTCCGTTATAGGTCGCAAACAACAATACGACCGAGGTCTTCATCCACCTGTGTGGGCTCGGGGATCCCATTTTAGAAGGAAAATACTAGTCTCATTGCAACCCAGAAAGTTAATACTGTTTATGGAGGTTCACTTACATACACTGATGAATCTGTAGTTGGAAACATAAAACGTTCATGGGCTTTCACGGTTCTGGTTCGACAGAGAACAGTAAAAGAAGACAGCGGTGCTTTTGCTTTGACCACAAGTAGTCTGACTATGGAGGTGATGGCGGTAACAAAAGCAATGATGTGGCCAGAGATGCAGCATGTTTCCTATTCGTGCTTTTTGAGTTATTTTTTGAAATTTTTTTAATAAGATCAAGACAGGATGGGTTCGAAGACAATGATTAGAGTAACTGAGTAAGTCTCCGTTTGTTGCCAGGGCCCTCTGTGGTAAGAGGAAATGAACGAATATGCTGGTTTGTTGGCAGGGCCACGGTACGCACGTGAAAAGCAATAGACCGGGACGATATTCTCACTGCTGGCAAAGAGGTAGGGCTAGTAAATGATTCAGGAGACGACGCTGAGTCGTCAACACTCAAAAGACTACAAGAACTTCAGGTCAGAAGAGACATAAACCTATACAGGAGCCAAAGAACGAAGGTGAGCTGATACAGAACTGGAGTTATCATTGGCTACACACCGAGAGACGTCCTGAAGATGTGATCTGAGCGCTTATAGACTTGTCCAATGTGCGATAAGGATAATCTGCCAATTAACTAACAAGCATTAGTTAGTTAGTTAGTTGGGTTATCATCATTGCACTCCGGACATGTCCACAGGTGCTCAGATCCTCCCCTCAGTACGAACCTCAACGTCTGATGGCTAATAGTACCAGTTCTATGTTGATTAACAAGTCTTCTCGTGTGTCTGATGTGCGTCTCGTTTTTTGCTAGTGGTGAGTGATGTGGATTCACTGCCACCAAAATCCTCTATCCTTCACATTTCGCTGAGGGCATTGATAATATCAGCATGATCCATAGGCTGACCGTCGGCAGTGATAACGGATCCAGCCAACCTGTCAGCTCTTTCATTTCCATCGACGAGGTGACTGCACGCACAGTGGACTTCTGTAATGATTCAAGCCATTGTCTTTGCACCGAACCTGTCTGAACCCTCCGGATCATACTCATGGAATCACTGAGTATACAATACATACGCGAGTGTAGTTTTGTGTTTCGAGTCAGGCGAACGCTTGCGTTACTGCCATCACCTCCATCGCCATGCTGCTGGTTGTCATGGAGAAGGCGCTGTTGGCTTCTTTGACTGTTCAGCCCGCTGAGCGTGCTGTGGATGCCCATGTGCTTTTTTTTTTTTTTTTGCGTATAACGGATCCGTCTGTATAGATCAGTGCATCTGATTCGTCTGAATTTTCACTGATAAGAACGTTGACCTCTGCATTAACAGCAACAGGATTCTCTTCTCAAGCATGTTGTAAATTGTGGCTAATGAAGGTGTTTTTAAGCTGAGGTACATCTGTCTGAGAACAGAAAAAACCATCAGTCTCTTCATAAAAATAAGCCAGAACAGTTAAACAAATCCCACAAGATCCTTAAATTCTGTAACAAAATTCTGATTTTGACCAATCATTATTTTCCGCCTGTGTTTACTGACGCTAAAGACTGAGACGAATTGAAAGTAAAATGAAGAAGAAGAAGAAGAAGAAGAAGAAGAAGAAGAAGCTGAAGAAGAAGAAGAAGAAGAAGAAGAAGAAGAAGAAGAAGAAGAAGAAGAAGAAGAAGAAGAAGAAGAAGAAGAAGAAGAAGAAGAAGAAGAAGAAGAAGAAGAAGAAGAAGAAGAAGAAGAAGAAGAAGAAGACGAAGAAGAAGAAGAAGAAGAAGAAGAAGAAGAAGAAGAGAAGAAGAAGAAGAAGAAGAAGAAGAAGAAGAAGAAGAAGAAGAAGCAGAAGAAGAAGAAGAAGAAGAAAAAGAAGAAGAAGAAGAAGAAAAAGAAGAAGAAGAAGAAAAAGAAGAAGAAGAAAGAAGAAGAAGAAGAAGAAGAAGAAGAAGAAGAAGAAGAAGAAGAAGAAGAAGAAGAAGAAGAAGAAGAAGAAGAAGAAGAAGAAGAAGAAGAAGAAGAAGAAGAAGAAGAAAAAGAAGAAGAAGAAGAAGAAGAAGAAGAAGAAGAAGAAGAAAGAAGAAGAAGAAGAAGAAGAAGAAGAAGAAGAAGAAGAAGAAGAAGAGAAGAAGAAGAAGAAGAAGAAGAAGAAGAAAGAAGAAGAAGAAGAAGAAGAAGAAGAAGAAGAAGAAGAAGAAGAAGAAGATGAAGAAAAAGAAGAAGAAGAAGAAGAAGAAGAAGAAGAAGAAGAAGAAGAAGAAGAAGAAGAAAAAGAAGAAGAAGAAGAAGAAGAAGAAGAAGAAGAAGAAGAAAAGAAGAAGAAGACGGAGAAGAAGAAGAAAAAGAAGAAAAAGAAGAAGAAGAAGAAGAAGAAGAAGAAGAATTTGAAGAAAAGAAGAAGAAGAAGAAGAAGACGAGGTCTTCACGAGTGCTGCATAGCTTTTGTGAATGGTCGTTTCTGTTGCATCATTTCCTCTTTCAGACTGATATAATCAGGGCAGTATTGTAATGGATACTCTGGAATTTGCTTTGGCGCCCAATAACCTTATGTCAGAGTGATCCATGTGGTGAAAACACTATCGGAATTTACATGTTTAGCACTCTGTTTTGTTAACACATAGATAACAGTAATGCAGTCTTATGAGTGTGCTCACTCCATCTGTTACATACCACAGTGAGATGCCAAACGATAATCTCTTACCGCCGGAGCCAACAGATTCGACCTTAGTTTGGCATTTTTTTTAAGCTTAAGGAGTCGTGGGTGTATCATAGTTATCAAACTTGCCTGGCGTGCAAAGAAGAGAGGAGAGAAAAGATAATCTTTGAGAGTTGAATACGTTGAGAAAGGATTACGATTCATACTGATTTTGATTTTCAAATACTTGTCGTCATCGAACTGGATTTTCAGCCGTTATAGAACTACCCCACAAAACGTTTTCGCGTATAAAATACGATTTGATTAACCCAAATTAGGCTAAAAAGAACATGACTTACGAAGGAGACACAGACCTACAGTTTTCAGTCACAATCAAGATAATATATTGTCTGTTTTCGATAGGATATATCAGTGCGATAACCGAACTCCTTGCATTTTTATGCTAAGATGTCTCCGATGTTGTGTGTCCATATACTTGCTCTTGATCACAACCAACAATCACATTTTTCAGTAACAATGTTTTCCATTATTCTTCTTTCTTTACAAGGGTATCGTTAAATGTAGCCGAAGTATTCCATTTATGTGCTTCCTGATAAGTTTCCAAAGACTTTCTACTCTTTCAATCGCAAGCAACGCCTGGTGCGTATGCGACTCTACATCTTGATTCACTCCATAGCATCTTTGCTAGAAAAAACACTGATTAGATTGTAGAATGATTGTCTTGGAAAAAATATTATCAGAAGAAAAAATATTTCTGCAAACAGATAGATCTTGGATGGTACTTGCTTGTATAAACGAAGCAAGTCGCAAGCCGGGGGGACACAGAGACCTCTTCAGTTAGCTTGTGGGTGTAGCCCACAGATAAAACAAAGAGGATCAAAGTTATGGGAACTGTGAAAGTCCCAGTTTAAATTACATACATCTTGGCATGTACAAAGGCATATCATTGACAGCTGTGGCATTCACATCAACCACATCAAAGTGCCGAAGTCCCAGATCAAACAAATCTGGAAAGATAAAGCGCAAGTAATTACTGTTGTATTTGCCGCATCTCACATTACATACACCTGCAAATCTGTCTCATATCAATGCATCCGTGAGACACAACTGGCTACAGCTGTAAGGTCCGTACATCTGTGTAAAATACGTAGAGGGCCCTTTTTCAGGACCTTCTGGGATCGTGTTTCTTTTCTTCTTCTTCGCGTTCACCAGCTGTAAACTCCGCGAATAAGCCATTGTTGTTGGCCCATTTCTGGAATTTGAACGTCTTTCACAACTTGAGTTTTGTGTGCACATCCGTTTACAGATCTAGATTATTTGTAGGCAGACTGTTGGTTACCCATCCCTCATGCAGATGCACTATGACTTCGTGAGAAATTCCTTTAATTTGTCATCTTTTACGACAGGCGTGTCAGGGATCAGCGGGTCTATTCTCGCCACACACCCCCCCCCCCCCCCCCCCCAACATTGAAGCTCACAAACCATGCGGGGAGACATCGTCTATAGAATGCTAAACTAACATAGGAGCTCAGGTGATTTATAAGAAATCCACTTTTGTGCCGATCAGACTAACGAATTTTCATTTACTTCGTAAGTTATTTGTTATAGTTTAAAGCATACTTGGGACATGATTATTCAGTGCAAGCTGGGTGGACCGTTTTGGCTCGATCAAGAAGTTCATTGCAAAACAATAAGCGATCGTCCTTTCAATTACACATATTTATTTAGGATATTTCGGCACGTACTAAGCGCATAAAGATTGAACAGCCTTAAAAGTCTATGGTTAAGCACCAGCAAGGAGATCAAAATTAGAATTTTGAGAGCATGCCTTTTCCCTGTGGCTACATACGAATGTGAGTCGTGGACTTAAGAAAGAGAAAAGGGGCTTTTGAGCTGAAATGCTATAGAAAGATTCTCAGAAGAGGAGAAATGCTGACATCTTGAAAGATCTGAACATCAAGGAAGATTGGCTAATAAACAGCATCCTGTCTCGGAAGCTGAAATATTTTGGTCATATCAAGTGCCACGACGGATTAGAAAAAAATATAACAGAAGGCATGGTAACAGGAAGGAGGGGCAGGGACCGACCGACACGAAGATGGACACAGGATATAAGTGACGCCTTGAGTGTGAAAGTTCATGAGGCGGGAGAACTGGCCAGAGACCGAGTTTCTTTCAGGCAGACTGGGATAAGAGCCACGTTCAGCAAAGGACCTTCTAAATGATCATGATGACTAAGCGCAATTATAATATCTTCTGCAATCTCTCACGAAGTCAAAATTTGATCCAGCGAGTGAGGTTAATTGTCTTTGTCACAGGTTGGGTACGTAAGGGTGGTTTGTCTTGGTAGGTTATTGGCTAGGTTGGCTAGGTTATTGAAAGGTTGAATATATGGTTGGTTAATCGATTGATGATTAGTTGAGTCGCTGTTTGGATGGTTAATTATTGGGGTGGTTTTGTGACTGACTTGATGATTAGTTGATTAGATGGTTAGGTGGGTAATTGGTTGGTTGATTGCTTTTTTGATTGGTTCATCGGCTTCTTCTTCTTCTTCTTCTTCTTCTTCTTCTTCTTCTTCTTCTTCTTCTTCTTCTTCTTCTTCTTCTTCTTCTTCTTCTTCTTCTTCTTCTTCTTCTTCTTCTTTTAGTAGATAACAAGAAGTAAATAATTTGTAAGTTGTGTTGTTGTTCTTCTTCGCGTTCACCAGCTGTAAACTCTGGCGAAAAGTTCTGTTTTTT
>CAJHNH020000093.1:25000-137500 GCA_905116865.2 Candidula unifasciata
TGGCTGACGGACTTAACTTTTTTTTAAATTTTAGGTGGCTTAGCATCAGAAACCCATGGGGTAGTAATGCAATTTAGAAATTTCACAATTGTTACATAATAAGACGGACCATACTAATTCAATTGAGGCACAACATACACATAATATACATCAAAGTGATCAGGGATTATTGAGAATTTGTTAAATTTTGCAGTTTTTGTTATTATTACTGTTCTTATTATTAATAATATTATTAACTCATCAAAAAGAAAAGAGCAGTCCGGTGTTGTATTGGTGGCTGCATATAGCCTCGGTTTTTTTAAGTCCTCCCCCTATACACATCCAGTCACCTCCTTGGGAGATGCAATTTTTCGATATTTTGAAGCCCTAGTCTGGCTCTTGCCGGGGGCCGCAATATAGCCCGGCCATAAATATCGTCTAACGGCTGAACGCGGTTTCTGGGACTTCGCCACTGGTGATCCTTATCCACGTGGTGGCACTTTATGTCATCGGGTGTTTATCGCTTGTGTGATGTCCTAGTGGGGTAGAAATCTATTACCACTACTAGTCCTCCCCATGTGGGATGCAATTTTTCGTTATTTGACTTTTGCTGGAAAAATCTGAATATAGCTATTCCACATGTGGGCCATAACGTGTAAAAGGGGTTTCTGGGACCTCTCCACGGTTGATCCTCATCTGCATGGTGACACTTTGTATCACCGGATGTTTATTGCTTGTGTGATGTCCTGGGGTGGGGGGGGGGGGTGTACTACAATCAATCAAGCTCTAGCGCTCTCTGAATGAAAACTGGCTCACTGTTCAAATTGCCTCCTAATATGGGACGCAATTTTTCGTTATTTCAAGTCCCCACTCCGGCTGTAGTCAAGGGCTCTAATATAACCTAACGATTGAACTGGATTTCTGGGACCTCTCCGTTGGTGATCCTCATCCGCATAGTGGCGCTTTGTGTCACCGGGTGTTTATCGCTAGGTGGGTGCCCTGGTGGGGTTTAAACTCATAAAAACTACCCAGCTCAAGACTCTAAAACAGGCGAACATAGACATGCCATAAAAGACCCTCACCTGGACATTAATAATAGTATTGCAATCCGACATATCATCATCAGTTCTCGTTGTGCCTAGTGGCACATGAGGCTTCAGAGAGGACTTTCCATGCTTTCCTGTCCTGTGCAATCTTCAGTGCAGTTGTCCATGTCAAAGATGCCGCAGGGACAACACACTGCCAAGATAAGTGAAATGTTATTTATGGTCACTGGTTGTTGGTTTGGACTGCTTGTCATGATCTTAGTTTTCTTTGTATTTTATCTCAGTCCCACCATTTCTGCTAGGCTGTGTAGTTTTTTACTTTTTTCTTGTATATGTTCATGTTTATGTGATAGGAGTGTTATATCATCTGCAAAATCAAGGTCCTCACGCATGGTGAATGGAGTCCATCGTATGCCTCTCAATGTTCTGTCTACTGTGTTCTTTAGTATCCAATCAATCACAAGGCTGAAGAGGAGAGATGACAAAAAACATCCCTGTCTTACACCTGTCTTTACTGGGAAAGATGTATTGTAATTTTTTATACTGCAGGAAAAGTCTTTATAGAAGAGAGCAATTATGTTGACTATTTTTTCTGGAATTCCATAATGTCGTAAAATTTTCCATAGACTGTCTCTATGTACGCTGTCAAAAGCTTTCTCAAAGTCCACAAAATTAATATATATATACTTCTCTACCATTCATTACATCGTTCTCAAATGTTGCGTATTGTGAAGATGTGTTCAGTTGTTCCTCTGCCCTTTCTGAATCCTGCTTGTTCTACTTGTAGTCATTTATCTACTCCTTTTTCAAGCCTCATTTTGATGATTTTACCAAATATTTTGCTTGGTACCAAGAGTAGAGTAATTCCCCTCCAATTATTGCAGTCTGTTAAGTCTCCTTTTTTGGTGATTTGGACTATTGTTCCCTCGGTCCAGTCATCAGGCAACACTTCTTTTTCCCAAATATCCTTGAACAATTGTTCTAGAATGCTAGCAGTTGTGTTTGGATCTACTTTGAGAAGTTCTGCTGGCAGTTCGTCTTTGCCTGGTGCTTTGTTGTTCTTTAAAGTGTGGATAGCTTTAAAGATTACTTGTTTACTTGATGGTTCAGTAATAATGTCAATGTCCTGAGAGGCTGGTTGAATATCTGGGATTTTTTCAGGATCAGGTCTGTTCAAGAGGTCGGAGAAGTGTTTGGTCCACTGCATGTCTTGTTTTTGTTCTGTGGTGAGCAGTCTGCCTTGGTTATCTCTGATGGGTATGCTGTGATAATTGTTTCTGCTTCCGCAAATTTGCGGGGTAGTTTTGTGTAGGGTTTGTAGATCATGTGCTTTAGCAGCATTTTCTGCTGTTTCTGCTAGATTTTCCATAAATCTTCTTTTGTCAGCTCTGGCACTTTTCTTTGTCATTTTATTTAGTTCGCTATATTCTAACATTAGTTTGTCTTTCTGACGTTCTGATTTAGTGTGATTTATGAGGCTCTTTATTCTTTTTCGCTTGGCAATATAGTCCATGGTTTGACTGCTTATCCATTCTTTGTGGTGTTGTTTCCTGGTTCCTAATATGTTGTTGCTAGTTGATTTGTATGTTTCTTTGATCTGGTTCCCTCTGTCTTGAATGCTGATTGCAGTTTGAGTGTCTAGGTCACTTGATAGGGTTTGAAATCTATTCTTGAGTTCTACTATAAATTTAGTGGCAATGTCTTTTTCTCTTAAAAGACTAACATTGTAGCGTGCTGTCTGTGTCTTAACTTGCGTGTGAACTTTTTGTGTTTAAGTCGTAGTAGAGCAACTACAAGGTGATGATCGCTTCCTACGTCTGCTCCCCTTTTGACACTCACATCGAGTAGGGACCCACGCCATTTTCTGTTTACCATGAAATGGTCGATCTGGTTTACATCTCTTCTGTTTGGGGATATCCATGTAAGCTTGTGTATATTCTTGTGAGGAAATAGTCTTCCTCCTTTAACAAGTCTATTCGCGTGCAGAAGTCGCTCAGTCTTTCCCCGTTGTCATTAATTGTACCACATCCTTGATTTCCCATTGATAGTTCTCTATTCAAGTTGTTGTTGTTACCAACTTTTGCATTGAGATCACCCCTAATGCATAGAATATCATGGGCTGGTACTTTATCTACTACCTCTTGCAGTCTCCTGAAGAATGTTTCTTTATCTTCGTCCTCAGCTTCAATAGTCGGTGCGTAGCATTGGATAATTGTAAGTTTGGCATGTTCCCCATTGAATCGTGCTGTCATAAGTCTTTCATTATTTGGATGCCACTCGATGAGATGTTTGTGCATACCTTTCTTTAAAATGAGTGCCACGCCTGCAGAATGTAGGTTATCATCTCTTCCAGAGTATATTATGGTTTCTCCTGTACCTGTTGTGGATTGTCCAAACCCTGTCTACCTGCTTTCACTAATTCCAAGAATATGCAGTTTATAGTTCTGCATTTCTTTAACTACATGGGCGGTTTTGGCCGTTTCAAACATGGTTCTTACATTCCAGAACCCAATTTCTAATTTGGTTTTGACATCCAGCAGACTTGTTTTCTCATCATGGGCTTCCTTTCGGCTTTCACCCATGTTGTTCATGCTGACAGAGGGGCTATGTTCCCAAGACCGCTGGACGTTTAGAGAACTTATTTCCTCTTGAAGTTTTAGTAACGTTGTAGATTTTTTACAGGGCAGAGCTGTCAACACTGCGCCCAACCCCCGAGCCTGGAGGACCGGGTGGCCATCTTTAGTCTGGCAACAAAACCATTAAACTGGACATGGAAGAGCAGCTTCAACAACAAATAACACAGCCACAGCCTTAAAAGGCATGTACGGGATCCCCATCTTGATCAAACAGGGGACCCCAGCATGCGAAAATGGGAAACACAACAGGGAAATTAGCCATTTATAATGCCCCCCCTCCCTCTGTCTGTCTGTCTGTCTGTCTGTCTGTCTGTCTGTCTGTCTGTCTGTCTGTCTGTCTGTCTGTCTGTCTGTCTCTCTCTCTCTCTCTCTCTCTCTCTCTCTCTCTCTCTCTCTCTCTCTCTCTCTCTCTCTCTCTCTCGCAACCAACAAATAATCATTAATGTCACTAAACTTTGCACTAATAGTAACTCCTAGTCAATACACTTGGCATGAAGAAACAAAGACCACAATTATAACTAAAGCTGTTATCCGCACTTCGAACACTGTCGCTTTTTCTTGCTCCTTAAATCGCAAATAGAAGGAGTAGAAAGTGCTCATGGGGCTAAAGCCATTTTCAACTGCGCAGTAATAATAATGCCCAATTAAACAGGTTAACCCCCCTTGAGTCAACAACCCCATCCCCACTTACCCACCCCCAGATAATTACTGGGGGAAGGATTGCGATCCCCTCTCCCTATTTTCAGTGTGTCAGAACCCAAGTTGTACTTAGTATCGCATGCAATAAACATAATTGAGCGTTGCCGTTACACGACATAGAGATAACAAACCAGGTTATTGCTACTGCAAGATTGAAAGAACTCACAACGCAAGTTCCATTTGCTACGAGATATTTATTGAAAGATTCACAAACAATATCTTGAATTAAACAAAAAAAACAAAAAAAAAAAATGGCATTTGTATGGTTAGCTCTGCGCAGGAAGACACGTTGAATCGATATGCGGATAATCGTTAGAATGACAACAAATAGAATGAAAGTATGTTTTACATTAAAATAAAATTGGATGAATTCAAAAGGAGTGATGAAATAAGAGAAATATCCTGGCAACCATTTCCATCAACATTTATAAGATACAGAAGATGGCGCTATATAAATTGGACACACTCTGAGAAGAAGCCAGTAGAGAATCACCTAACAGACATTTAAATGGGGAATAAAGTGATTAAGAAGGCAAGGACGCCCGAAAGAAACCATAAAACGAACTTTGATGAGAGAGGCCAAAGGTGCTGGACCATCCATGATATCGAACTGATAACGCAAGATATAACGAAACGAAAGAGTAGACTGCGAACCCTATGTGACATTTGCAGGTCTATTTTCAAAATGGCATTGGCTCCCAGATCAACCCAGCCTCAAAAGGGTACCATGTACGTTCTGGGAAGTAAAGGAGTTGATGTTGGTCACATCACCCACAGAGTGCCGATTGGTTTATAAAATATAGATTTAGCACCATATGCCGACCTTTCACCCCACTTGGACATCACACTAAGCGATAGACATTCGATGACACAAAGTGCCACATTCTGATGAGGATCAACCGCGGAGAGATCACAGAAACACCGTTTAACCACCAGGATTATAATAAGGGCCTCCGATCAAGGAGGTGGTGGGTCTTCAAAATCACTAAAAATTGCGTCACACCTAGGGATGGCTTTCGCCGTGGCCGAGCGGCTAGACGCTCGCCGCGGATCGGAAGGTCGTGGGTTCGCTCCCTGGCGGAGACGGACTTTTCTTCAAAAATGACCTTGGCTCCCAGGTCGACCCAGCCTTGAGTGGGTACCGGGTGCAATCCCGGGAAGTAGAGGCGGCAGGCGTGATTCTGACCACATCACCCATCTTGTGCCGTTGGTCTATAAAAATATAGGTCTAGCCCTATATGCCCTATACGCCTAAAGGCGTGGAAAGGGTCCTTTACTTTTTTTTTTTACTAGGGATGGCTTAAAGTAATGTAAAAGTAAAGATCCCTTGTTACACCTTTAGACGCATCGGGCATATGAGAAGAGCACCCATGTTCTTTTACAGACCAATCGGCACTAGGTGGGTAATGTGGTCAACATTACGCCGGTCGTCTTTACTTTCCCAGGACATACATCCTAGTACCCATTTTAGGCTGGGTCGACCTGCTACGCCCCATACCACAATAAAAATCCACACAGCCAGAGGTGGGTTTCTATCCCGGTACGTTGGAATTAGAAGTCGGACTCGCAAAGCCTAAGCAACGGACGCCACACTAAGCAGGTCCTTTGCAGAACGTCGCTCTCATCACAGTCTGCCTGTAAGAAACTCGGTCCCTTGACAATTCTCCCGCCTCATGTACTTTCATCCTCAAGGAGTCACTTATATCCTGTGCCCATCTTCGTGTCGGTCGGCCCCTGCTCCTCCTTCCTGGTACCATGCATTCTGCTATAGTTTTTTCCAATCCGTTGTGGCGCTTGATATGACCAAAATATTTCAGCTTCCGAGACATGATGCTGTTTATTAGCCAATCTTCCTTGATGTTCAGATCTTTCAAGATGTCAATATTTCTCATCTTCTTTGTCCAAGATATTCTGATAATCTTTCTATAGCATTTCAGCCCAAAAGCCCCTATTCTCTTTCTTAAGGACTGAGGAGGTAATGTAGGAAGTACCAAATACGCAAGAAGGCGTAGAAAAGGCATATAATGGCATCAGAGCAGTAAATTAATAAAACAAATGCATTTTTTATATTTATAACGGTCTCTATTATAAATATTTTATACACAAGACCTCGATAACACGAACTCTATAGCAAGAAACATCGCTTAACATAAACGCAAGTTTGGTTCCTGCAGGGATATATTATTATTGTCCCCGGTTAGCACGCATTTTGTTAAAAAACGAACTTGATTTTAAGTCCCTTAGAATTCTAAATAACAGGGTTTTAATCGACTAGGTCGCCATTTGGCTGGCCGGTAGACGACTTCGTCGCTGGTCGGGATAGTATTTGGATCTGTCTCCTTTGATCGCATCAACACTGCAAAGTCCTTTTTAGGGCTCCTGTTAGCGTGCAGGGCTGAGGCATTTTATGTGGCACACACAACCTAGTCATAATTATAACCAAACTCTCCTCTTCGGGTATGCTGGTTGAATGTGACGATATTTTATTTTTTTATCAAAGCATCGGATCAGGGTTTTAATTTTTATCAGAAAATCGTAGTTTATGAATTGGCTTACTGCGCAATGCCAGGGTATTTCTCATCTGCGGTTTGTTAATGTCCGCGTTTCTGGTCTAGGCGTTAGGAAAGTGTTTAGTAATGCTGATGCCAGGTTTAAATTAATTAGCTGGCAATTTGGCAGCAGACCGTCTTGCGTCGGTTTCAACAGTGGTATCCAGAGCCGATTGTCAAAAAGCTACTACAAACTGCTGAACATGTAATTTGTTTACAGAAACCACTAGAAAAAAAATAGAAAGCCGGGGTTGGTTCTGCAGTGTCCTGAAAATGATAAGCAAATAACTCGTGTATTTATGTGGTCTAGATGCTTTTTTGTAAAAGCGGGAAAAGGGTGGATTAAAGAAGAGATAAAGACTTGTGTTGTTTTAGTTTATTTTCTTTCTCTTCCCCCGCCATACCCCCCCCCCTTTTTTTTGTGTTTTCCTTTAAAAAAATTTTGTTTTAGTTTTTTCTTTGTCTTAGCTTTCATAGGCTGTTAACATCTGGCAGAAAGTCTCGTTCCCGATCCTAATTGTTGCGTGCAAATCTGTTTTACAGATCTGACTTAACTGTATGCAGATTGTTGGTTCCTTGCCTCCCAGGCAGATGCACTCCGAATTCAAAGGAAGCCCCCAGATAGTCGACATCTAGGACATACTTGTTGGTTAGGCAGTGTGTCTATTATTGTTTTCCCCAAAAAGGGGCCCCGGACCTCACACAGAGTATTTTTAAAAATATATAACATTCGGTAAGAAAACCATAATTACTATTATATTCCTATTTTTCTGTTTCTTTTTTTTTTTAAATTTGTTTCTGATTTTTTGTTTTTTTCCTTCTTTATCTATTTACTCTTCTTTTCACTTTTTTTTTTAATCATTATCATCATCATCATCTTCTTCTTCTTCTTCTTCTTCTTCTTCTTCTTCTTCTTCTTCTTCGCCTGTGAATAGATATCCTGACCCACCATTCTCTTTTCGGTCCTATTTATTGTTACGCTCTATCCTGAAAAGTGGCGATTCTATCTCGCACTCTATCCGGGGAACCCTATTCTGTCTTTCAGTCACGCAGCAAGTTTAGATAAACATCATCATGATCTACGACCCAGCACGAGAATCTATCACATGCTTCAGTGATGTCTACACGTGCTGATGATAGCGTTTAATTTCCTCATTATTTGCCTGAATTGCTCTGGATCAAAGGCTGTTGCGAAGTATATGATTCTCTGATACTGGTAGAATTACCATTTAAAATGTTTCCTGTCTCACACACATAAGCGCACGCGCGCGCACACACACACACACAGACACTCACACACACAAAACCCTTGACCACTAGGGTTGGGGAAGGGGGTGTATCGATGGAAGCACTAACACACAAAACCAGTCATCTTTCTCTGTTTTCGCTTGCTGCAAAAAGTGTGTAATCATTTGGCCCTGTCCATATCTTGATGTTATCGTTACAGATTCTTCTTTGTGCCGATGTTCTATCATACATTCCAGTAGACACTCGGTTTGCTTCTTGGTGCCCTTCTCCTTTCTGGGAGTACTCGAATCCAGTAATTTGAAGTTTAAGATTTGCCCCGAAGTAGATCCAAGTCAGTGTAATGTCAGACTTAGTTTGTCACTAAAAAATCCACATGAGCCAAGGTTATTTTGTGGCGAGAGCGCTTAATTACCAACTTAGGGATCTGGTTACAGTCATCGCAGGTGACCGAATTTTGATCCGACTAGTAACGTGGTCTTTTTTTTTTTTTTTTAAAGTTGCTTTCTTGATACCACTGTCGAAACCAACGCAAGGCGCATTGCCCGCAGCTGGGATCGAACCTGGCATCCCGGCATTACGAAGCGAAGCGTTGTAACGTGGTCTACTGGACATAAATTTACCTAGAAAAACCACCACAGTCAAAATATGCTGGCTTTGGTTCTGCAACGTCCAGTAAAGGATACGCAACTAACTTTTAGTAACGTGGTGGTGAGAGTGCTTACTCAGCCACGAATGGGTCCAGTTTCAATCATTGCAGGTGGCCGGATTTTGTTCCAACTAGTACAGCACTAACCTAAATATCGAGAATAATTGGTTCATAAACAGCATCATGTATCAATGTCAGGATGTTTTGGCCGTGTTAAGTGCGCTGGTGGCTTGGAAGGGACGGTGATAGAGGTAGAATAAGGCAGAGGTCGACCTCAGCGAAGATGAATACAATTCATTGAGGATTCATGCTATAAAAGCACACAGTGGTAAACTAACATAAAAGTCTATTGTTTCGTCCTTTTTAGGATTCAATTTTTTGTTATTTGAAGCCCCACCCTGGCTTTTGCCAGTGGCCGCAATATAGGCAGGCCATAAATATGGCTAATTGTCTGAACGCGGTTTCTGGGACCTCTCCACGGCGATCCTCATCCAATTGGTGGTACTTTGTGTCATTGGGTGTTTATCACTTGTGTGATGTCCTAGTGGGGTAGAAAGTCAGTCAGTCAGTCAACTAACATAAGGAGAATTGGCTAAAGAAAGAGACACGTTTTAACTTGTCGGGCAGAGCTCAGCTTTATATAAATTTCCGGCGCTTCTTTGATTTATTCCCCAAAATGGCGGCATGCCACATTCTGGCCATAAAATATCCAAAATTATCCGAACGACGGTGTTCCCGTATATCTAAAATACGGACCGTCTGCCAAGGGACAAATAATCGCGGCAACACTAGGATTACTTGACAATCACTATCAACATTGCAGACGATAAATACCGACCGTTGACAAAAATTTCGAGCGTTTCTGCAGACGACGATACTAGCAGACGATATTAGCGACCGTTGACCAATTTCGAGACATTACAGACGATGAAAACGATTAGCAATACTGTGTTCTTCCGATTGGAGGATTTAGCAGCGGTAGATGTCAGACTTGTCGGCATGCGCCAAACGCGATTAAATTCATCGCCGAGCGTATCTAGGTGCCTGGGACTCACGAGTAGTACTCGGAGTACAGTAATTGGAGGAAGTTGCAGGAGATGCGGTAGCTGCCGCTCGTGAGTCCCAGCCATCTAGTTTAGCCCCCATCCGCGCCGCGCGTAGCGGCGCGGGGGATACACTCGGCGGTGAGGCACACTCGCAGAAGCAGGCCGGCAAGCACCGTATCGCCGAGACCCTGTCAGAGCATTTGTTTCGTTATCCGGATCCGGCACATATATTTTTAATAGAACTGACCCGCATTCGGATATTTATGGATATTTTATGGCAGGAAATTGGCCAATTTAGCTCTCTTTCGAACGCCATCACATTAAAGCCGCCATTTTGGGGAACGATTCAAAGAAGCGCCAAATTTCCTGATGATTGAGGATTACTTCCCTGAGGTTAATACAATAGGCTAAGTTTAAGGCTTTATCACGAGTTGGTTTTAGTCCAGTGGTATCTTGGGATCTGAAAGGTAAACACAGATCATTTTCCAGTTTAAAGTCTAAAGGATAAGATTTTAGTCTCGCGTGACTCGGTTTATCATCTATACTATCCTGTTGAATCTACGTCACAATTACACGCGCAAATCTAACGGTGCAGTCCTGGAACTAAGCAACGACCTTCATAGCGCTAGTCGAAAGGTTAGTTGCGTATCCTTTACAGGACGTTGCGGAACCAACCCCAGCGGCCCCTAGCTGTTGTATGGTTTCTCTAGGCAAATTTACATCCAGTAGTTTGCCATTGCTCCTGGACGGTCGGCCCCCTGATACCACTGTCGAAACCAACACAGGGCGCATGGCCCGCAGCTGGGTTCGAACCCAGCACCCCGGCATTACGAAGCGTTCGCATTGACTTAGCCACAGACTGCTAGTCTAATAGTTTGAAAATTGCTCCACAGTGACAAGCAAAGTTTAAAAAATTAAAATAAAAGAGACTGGATTTCGTAGAGCTAAGGTTAAATCGGTCATCAACATGATCAGGATGTAGCAGGTCCTTTGCAGAACGTCGCTGTCATCACGGTTCACCTGAAAAGAAAATCGATCTCTTGGCAGCTCTCCAGCCTCGTGCACTTTCCTACCCAAAGTGTCACCGATATCCTATGCCCATCATGGTGCTGATCGGCCCCTGCTCTCTTTCCTTGCATCATGCCTTCTGCTACTATTATTTCCAATCCGTCGTGACGTTTGCTATTATCCTAAATATTTCAGTTTCCGAGACAAGATTCTGTTTGCTTGCCAATCTTCCTTGATGGTAAGATCTGTTACTATGTCAGCTTTTTTTAAAAAATTCTTAGTCTGTGGTATTTTGAGAATCTTTCTACAGCATTTAAGATGTAAAGTCCCTGTTTTCAACCTGAATGTTATAAGGACAGTTCATGACTCACATCCATATGTTGCTACAGGGAAGATGTATGCTCTCAAAATTTTGATTTGTCTTTCTTGCTGGTGTTCAGCAATACACTTCTAACTTCAGGAGAGTATAATTTAACCCATTTGCTCCTAGATGGTTTTTACTTTACGTTATAAATGGTCTTGAATTACTTAAACGTAATAATAGTATTAGTAATAGTAATTTAAGGGAGAAAAGTTAAAAGAATGAATCGAGCAATCTGGGTTATTCTAACATCTAGATGCTGCTGCATGAAAAGTGAAGAATCGTGTATGATGTGAGCAGAACCCAACAAACGCATGGTGCTTGTAATCACCTTTTTCTTCTTCTCTTTCACATGCTGTAAACTCCGGCAGAAAGTTTTGGTTGTTCGTCTTCTTCAGGACTTTGATATTGTTAAGGAACTCAAGTTTTGCGAACATCTGATTTTTTGTGTGCATGCGGACTATTGGTTCCTTGCCTCTCGGGTAGATACTCCCTAATTACTCTATTCTTGTTAGGGCGTAGTGAATCTGTTCCTCCTCCCATCCCCGATCTCAAACGGGGCCCCGGAACTCACGCAGACTACTTAGTTATTTAAACTTTACAGTCCCACTTTCTGTATCCAACAGACCTCAACGAGAAGAAACTGAACGAAGATCTCTTTATAAGCAGCAGCTACAACAGCCTGATCCGACCAGTGGTCAACACAAGTGAGTCTCTGCAGATCAACTTCTCCCTGGCCCTTAGTGCCATCATCAACGTGGACGCCAAAAACCAGGTTATTATCACCAATGTCTGGTTGCAAATGGTAAGTAGATTTTGTTTTGTTTCTAAATTACTTGTATGTGCTTTACAGGACGTAGCTGAACCAACTCCAGCATTGTGTTGCTGTTAGTGATTTTAGAAGCGATCCTAGCATTGTTTGGCTGTTTTTGTAATTTTAGAATCAACCCCAACAGTTTTTAGCAGTTTGTGATTTTAGAATCAGGCCCAGCAGTTTTTTGGCTGTTTTTGAATTCAGAACTAGCCATAACATTTTTGGCTATTTGTGAATTCAGAACCAACTAAACATTTTTGGGGCTGTTTGTGACTTCACAACGAACCCTAGGATTTTTTTAGGGCTTTGTTATTTTTATTTTAGAACCTATCGCAGCAATTTTTTTGGCTGTTTATGATTTTACTAAGCAATTTAGCGTTCATTTGTTTATAATTGCTTTCTGCTGGGTCGGCTCTTGATACCACTGTCGAAAACAACGCAAGAGGGTCTGCTGCTAAGCCGGCAGCAGCTGGGATAGAACAAGTCACCACTGAATTACGAAGCTTGTTTGCAGTGCCTAAGCCACAAACTCTGACGGTATGTAGGTACTGTTTGTTATAACAACATTACAGTTTTAACTATTATGTCATCGTCTGTAGCTTTGGGCCGGGTGTGCAGAGAGTGGCCAGCGGGTGCTACGGAGGTTGAAGTCGAACAGTTGATTCACGAGAATTCACGCCCAGGTGATCTTTTTATCAATACTGATAGTTCAATGTTGAGATGAAAGAGAAGTGCCTTGTAGCGAAAGCCAATGGAAAATCTTTAGTGCAAGACAGCCTAGCATATGACATTACAACATCCAGCATGAGACTGGAGGTGGAGGCGGTAAGTGCAGCTCTTCGGTGGCTAGAGAACAAGATGCATACACATGTCGTAATTGCAACAGACTCTGAAGGCATGCTGAAAAAGGCGAGGACAGGGATGCTTCGAGCAGAGTGGCGTGCTTCACTGGAAAGGTCACGGGTGGTGAGCACACTTTGGATATTTTCTCCAGGCTATGCAGGCGTAGTGGGTAAGGAACAGGCAGACAGATTAGCTGGATCTGCATCACTGGGTGGTGAATTGATACATGACAAGGCAGATGTGGTCAAGGCCCTTTGGTAACAAGCAAGGCAAACGAGTGTAACCAGAGGGTCTGGCGGGCTCACTACACTCATAGGAAAGGCAAGACAGACTTTTAACCAGATTGTGACCGGTACCATCAGTATTGGAACTCTGCGCTGGCTGCTGAAGTTGAGGACGGAGCATGCCCCGAGTGCTGTGATGTCAATTCTTAACTCAACTGAACTCAACTGTAGCTTAGGAATTGCAAATACGCTTCAGAATTCCAAGGTATCGGGTTTGATTTCAGCTGTGGAGGGTTTGGCATAAGACTGCCTTGCATAGATTTCAACACGAGCATCGACAGCCGACCGTGCAGTAGCAATGAAAAAAACTACCGAACGTAAAAGTGCTCATAAAAAAACCAACATAGCAGACACATGCTGGGGTTGGTTCTGCAACTTCATTAACAGGATACGAAAGAAAAAACTATATATAACTTATAATTTTAGAAAGCAGTAGGTTGAAAGTTATAGTGCACAAATGGGATAGGTGAAATCTGTGTGGTCAAAATACAAGACGTAAGAAACAGAGAATGGCGGCAGAGTAATTAGGTAAACACAGTAATGTTATAGGTATAGTTGTCTTTACTGCCTGTATTTTATTTCTCTCTGTTAATGTTACCCCTATGTGACGTAGGGGAAGCAGCCGTGGTGTAGCTAATGCTCGCCTGCGGATCCGATGGTCGTGGGTTCATATCCAAACGGTACTGCACTCTTTTCCCCCTCCTGAACAATTACCTTAGCTCACAGGTCAACCCAGCCTTAAATGGTTACCATCTGTCATCTCCTCTTTAACCTTCCCCGCGTTACACATTTTCAAAGCAAGGACTCAAAGGCTAATCCGGATTTAAGAGCATAACAATAATTATAACAATAATACTAAGGGGCTGAATGGCAAAATAATAATTATAGTGTATATATGAAAATGTATAAAATGTATAAGCAAAAACCTTTAAATATAATGTTTATTGTAAGAACAGTGCCATCTCCCTATTTTACGTAATGTCGTCCTCTCTCTCTCTCCCCCCCCCCCCCCCCACCAACCATACTGATTTTTAAATCAATAATTTTTTTTTTTTTTTTGGGGGGGGGGGGGGGAATCAAATGGTGCTAGCTCCAAGATTCCGTCGTCTATGAAGAAGGATAAAAGTTAAAATTTAAAACAAGTAGCGGTGTAAAATATCGTACCGATCACTTGCATTCATGGTTAAGAAAGTCTGAGTATGTAATGATGGATGACGGGGGAGGGGAGGAGGTGAAGAATGGCACAATTAATCAATCAAGACGGACAAACACTGGGGGAGATAATCCAAGAAGTGGTAACTCTGTTCCCGACAACTGGCTTGAATCAATGCGACGACTGCGCTATTTTGTGGGCTAACAAATAGGGCTGGCTCTTCTCTGAAAAATCGAATTTATAGATCATGTTTAAGCAAAACGTGCCCACAAATACGTACTGTAAATGAAAGCAGACGGTGAATGATTTGATTTGCAAACCTCCCTTCCCTATGCAACTAGTGAGAAGTATGCTAAAAATGTATATGTAACTGGGACAGCCCAGCTTCTGATGTCAAGATATCAACAGCTTTATGCACCAAACGAACTTTGTCTAACATTGTCTCGTATGGCTATGGCGTATGGCGTTCGTAATCATGGCCCCCTCAGCCTTCTGTTCAGTGTTCTGTATTGTCTGATACACAAGGCTTTCATTTGTTTTTGTGGAAATTGCCTTTCTTCACCATTAAGTGTCTAAAATATAAGGCGTGGAAACTCATCACAAACTGTCTAAAATAAAAGGCGCTGGTACTCACTATACACACTTTGTAAACTGTACTGGATCTCACCAAAGAGTGACTAAAATAAAATTGCTAGTACTTACTTACTTACTAGTATCTAAAGTAAAGATGTCGATACCTGCAACAAAAACGTCTATTACAGAAGCTCTGAAATAAATTAAATCTAAAAACAGATGCCTGTATCCCTACATTTGCGTACTACCAGAAAACAGAAAACAACAGCTCTAGCGATATAAATATTCTAAATTTCATAATTCCAGGCTTTCCCCTCCATCTTTCATGTTGTTACTACGGACTCTGGTGTTTTCTGTTCTCATGGCGTGACATTTTTTTCTGTTTCTTAACGTTCATCTGCTGCAAAGTTCGGAGGAAAGTCTTAGCTGGACATTAGTCTTGTTCTAGAACTTGAGTTTTGCATGCACATACCCATTTTACAGATCTAGCTTCTTTGTATACAAACTGTTGGTTCTTCAACTCTCATACAGATGCACTCCGATTTCGAAGGAAACACATCTAATCAGTTATGGAGCAGCGGGGCTACTTTCCCCGCCCCACCTCCTTCTGCCTGGAACCCATGATAGGAAATGGCGTGACCAAAGAAGGAGACATACGTTCTGCGTCTATCTTTCAGTACGAAGATTGCTTACGAAGAAAATATCTTGGTTATTTTCTTATGTTTCTATTCCACATGTTTGATTGATTATTTCCCCACAAAATAAGTTAACCTCAGGTTCGTTCATCTGAACGAAAGCGCGAGCGCGCGCACACACACACACGCGCGCACACACACACCCATACTCACACACACACAAACACACACACATTTAAACACAAACACACAGGCATACTTACATATATATATAAAATGCCTTGTCGACTAGCGTGGTCTGTCCTTATTCTCCACATCCTGCGATATCCAACTGCAGGTTCACAGTTTTTAGGGAGCCAATAAGAGAAGATTATTTTAATGAAATTTGTCTCTGTAATTACCGGTAGGAGTAAAATGATCACATACAAAATTGATCTTGTAGTATCTAACATAATGTAATGAAATCGCTTTTTTTTTTTCCTGAAACATTATCACTAGTTGTCAGCTCTGTGGCTAAGTCGATGCGAACGCTTCGTAATGCCGTGATGCCGGGTTCGATCCTAGCTGCGGGCTATGCGCCTTGCGTTGGTTTCGACAGTGGTATCAAGAAAGCCGACCGTCTAGGAAGCAATGGCAAACTACTGGACGTAAATTTGCCTAGAAAAACCACACAACAGCCAGGAGCTGTTGGGGTTGGCTCTGCAACGTCCTGTAAAGGATCCGCAACTAACTAACCTGTCACTAGTTATCGCTTTCTGAAAGCTAACATATTTGCAGTTGTATTACTGGTATGTTTTGTTAACTCACTTAACAAAACAAAAAACACACGTTTAGAAGGTAAGGCTTCTTCTTCTAACCCCAATTGAAGTATAGGCCCTCAATCAACTCACGAGACGTCGTTCTATTTCACGCTGTCGCATGCAGCTCTAGCCATGTTCTTCCCATCTTATGAAAGTCACTCTCTAGCTCCGTTATTGGTGTGTTGTTGTTGTTGTTTTTTTTTTTTTTTTTTTTTTTGGTCTTCCTTTATGTCTATGCCCTTGTGGGTTCCAGTGCTAAGAAATTCTAGTTATGTTGTTTTAAGTTTTCTCAACGTGTGTTCTATCCAACGACAGCGTCTTTTCTTCACCTCTTAGTCCACTGAAACTTGCTCAGTTCTCTCCTAAAGCTCTACACTAGTGATTCTATACCATTTAATTCCCTCCATTCTGACCAGGCACCAGTTAATGAATGTTTGTAGTTTATTAGTAATTGGACAGGTAATGTTGCTAAACTTGAAATCTGTTAAATGACGTTAGTGGCGACAATTTTGAAAATTATTTTACGCATAGATTGCCTTATGTTTTTAGCATACCTACGCATGTAAGAGATACTAATTAGTGAGGAATATCAAGGTTAACTGCCAAGGAAAAGGTGGAAGAAAGTGCATCAGCAGATACCTCAATATTCAATACTGTATAACTTCAAGTACCTAGCATATACGTTGAAAGAAATCTAAGGGTATCGTTTAAACATGGTAAAGGTGAAAGGAAAATCGCTGAAAGTTCAAGCAGCATTATACAGAATTGTGCTAACTCAAACAAGGTGCTAGCAGCAATTTTCGAAGTAGTTCACTACACACAACATTCCCATCTTGCTGTATTACGATATAATTTTGAAGGTCGAATAGCGTTATCTCGTTAGTTGGCATGCGAAGAATGAGAGATAGAAGTTTGGCATTTATAACTGTCAGACTGTTAGTGTATATGCTAGAACAGGGATTCTCAAATGCTTTCAATGTCTTCTTTTTACTTCCTTTTTTTAAAATTCCTTTTACCTCAGTGGCGTGTTACTGAGATGTAGATGGATGCGGGTGTTAAGATCTTATGTGTACTGCGCAAGTGTGCTCTGTGTAAGATAGCATTCACTTCTCTCTCTCTTTGTTGCTGTCCATTCATTTTTTCATTACATTCCCCTTATTAACCTTATCACGTAGAAGTTCATTTGCAAAACATCGTTCTCTCCACAGTGTGTCTGAAAGAAACTCGGTCTCTCTCGCCAGCTCTGCCACCAGTCAGTACCACGTAATGGTTTTAGGTTGACAATTAATTTAATCTTTCGTTCTTTAATAAACTATGTGACTGGTTCCTGCCATATTCTTTATCAAACTTCTTGATGCTTATTTTTATCTTTTCTTGGAATGAATGGCAGGAAAATGTAGTTAATGGTTTCTAAAGGTGTCATTAGATGACAGCAACATCAAACTTTATGTCTCCGTTCGTTAGGTGGCGCTAGATGTCGTACGCCCATTCGCAGCACAGAAACATACCACGACTGTACTTACGTAGTTTACCGTCAAATAACAACGTGTTGTGCTTTTTTTTTTGGGGGGGGGGGCGGGGGGGGGAACAAAAGGGGTGCCTGCAAAGGAAATTCATAAAGAAATTATCCCTGTTTATGCTGACAAATGTTTATCCCTTTTTGATCCACTGAAAACTCACCTTGGTGGGAGACATTTAGCGAAATACACAGAAGTTGAATGTGAAGTGACAATGTTGTTTAGAAAACAGAGCACGTAGTTCTTTGCAGCAGGTTTGGAAAGACTGATAAAATAATGGGTCAAGTGCATCCATGTTGGTAGAAATTATGTTGAAAAATTAAGGTAAAGTGTTTTTTATTATTTTTTTTAAGTTTTTAAGTTGTTATTATCTTTCGAGGCAACAGAGATGTGGTTCTTGAGAAGAATGTTGGTTCTTGAGAAGAAAGTTGTGAATACCTCGGGCTGCCAGAATAACTAACAGTGATTGCCTGGGAATGGTCAATGAAAGTAGTACATTATATACAACAGTGTTCTTCTGTCATGTGATGAGAAAAGGAGCACTGGAAAATACTATGACGACTGGAAAGATCACGGGTAGAAGAGACAGAGGTAGACCAAGAAAAATGATAGTGGATGGCTTATGACTGTGGAATGGAGGAATATCGTCAGCGGAATTGATCCAGAACACCAAAGACCGAGATCTTTTGAGTTGTATGAATGCCTACGGCAGCGGGTAAGGCACTTGATGATGATCTTCTTTAGTTGTTTCAACAACCACAAAACAAAACCCAAAACAAAACATCTGTGGCTTTTTTGTGTGACTTCCCCTCACATAAACCAGTCAATAAAGATCAGATAATATATTAAATATGAATAAATAATCATTTGCATGATGCGCCATAGGCATGACTGCCCCTTGCCCCCCTCCCCCATTTCCCCCCACCCCCCACCCCATCCCCAATAGAAAAAGGTCGGTAGCTAAGATAAAACAGATTTAAAGAAAGTTTGCCTTATAATAACAAAGATTAAATGATGGCAGGAACTCGATGATAGGTTAAATCGTGGACAAAAGCTGTCGCTGTTTGAAGGCTATCCGTTTAATTACTTCATTAAGATTGGTAACGTATCATGCAGGTTTAAAGGGTGACGTCACAAAATCTCCATGTTCATTAAATGACGTTAGTAGTATAATTTTTGGAAATCATGTTAGGCATAAACTGCATTCCGGAAACTAGTTTTTAAAATGAGAAGGATCATGAGGGCATTATATGCGTCATACTTTGTCATAGTTGTTCCAGTAATTGATCCATCATTGAAAATCGTATTAATATATATATATTTTTTTTTTCATATGAAGTCAATATCGACACAAATTATTGATATCCACTCGATTATTCTGTTTCCACGCCATATTCATTTTGAAAAAAAAAAAATGTGCAGTTAAAAATCTACTTAAAATATTGCAGGACCCTCGCCGGTGCTATGGGGTTTTTGTACTACGCTGAGATTCTTCGGACACAGACTTGAGTTAGTAGTAGAACGGAGCACCTAGGTTACTAACCTTGTGCCATGTGGTTGATCCGTTGTTTAAACCTTAAACCTTATTTATTTCGCTACTGTACTGGGGGTTGTTCATCTGTCATTATTGTATCTGGTAATGTTTTTCCAACATAAAATATTTCTTACACTAAACTAATCCCGCGGCGGAAAATGAGGGAAATGAGTTTAGGTTATATAAGTACTGTTGAACTTTAACAATCTGTAACTAAGTTACCCTTGTAGATTTTAAGTCGTCCCAGTGTGGGATGCAATTGTTTGTTATTTAAAGCCCCACCCTGGCTTCTGCCGGGGGCCCTGAATATTGCCGGGGCACAGATATGGCCTAGCCACAGATATAGCCTAACGGCTGAAAGGCGTTTCTGGGACCTCTCCACAGGTGATCCTCATCCGCATGATGGCACTTTGTGTCACCGGGTGTTCATCGCTTGTGTAATGTCCTGGTGAAGTACAACTACCTACATACCTACCTCAGTAACGGTTCTGTGTAAGTTGTTGAAATTTGGTATGCAATCTAGTAATAAGATGCTGTTGCATAATGTTTTCTTTTTAATATGAACAAACATCTAGATAAAGCTCGTGTGAACCACTAAATTGTTATTGAGCCAGGGTAGTACAAACACTGGGATTTCGGATTTCACTACACTGGGTAGACGAATTGGCAAAGAAACATTTTCTTGGTAAAAACAGGAATGATACTTGTTCACTTGATATTGTTATCTTTTCGCACACTTGATATTGTTGTCTTTTGCGCACACTTGGTATTGTTGTCTTTCCGCAGTACTGGCATGACTTCCAACTGGTGTGGAACCCGGAGGATTATGGAGGAATTATGATGATCAAGATTAGCCACACCCACGTCTGGGTTCCAGATGTGGTCTTGTTTAACAAGTAAGTGCTCAGGAACATAATACAGCTACGCACTTTATGAGAAACGTAACAGTTCGTCTTCATCTTCACCTTGTTTTTGTTGTTGTTGTTGTTGTTGTTGTTGTTCTTCTTCTTTTTCGTCTTATTATTATTATTATTATTATTATTATTATTATTATTTAACCACTAGAGCACATGTCATCAACCTCCTTCCACCAATTGATTTATTCCCGCCACCTAGCTGTAAACCACAAAGCAAAGTACCAGCGTCTCGCCATAGAAAATGAATATGTTGACTTGTTTTTTAGTTGACCAGATTTTGCAGCTACAGAAAGATGCAAGTGTCCTGTTGCCAACCAGCTTTGATCGCATTACAGATTACTCCTCAAAGTCAATCCCGTGTGGCGTTGATAGTCATGTCTATCCACAATCTTATGTCTCATTTACTTTTAGTTAGCTCTGACGTAGACGATCTTCCATGCCATGATGTCAAACTGTTCAGCATCTGTTCTCTCGATCTCTCTCTGTCTCTCCTCCCCTCCAACTTTCCTACCGTCACGATGCACTCCAGTTTTCTCCTTCTCATCAAATGACCAAAGAATGTAGATTGTCTCTTTTGTGAGCCAATTTTTTTTTTCAAGAAATCTTCATTACTCTTTTTATCTGTCCAGTGTATTCTCATCATTTGTTTATAAAACCACATCTCCGCAGCTTCAAAAATAGTTTTCACTAATTTACTAACTGTCCATGTTTCACACCCGTATATCAATATAGGATCTATTTATCTTTTAAGAATGATCTTTCTCATCTCAATAGAGACAAAGAAAGATTTGTAAAATGGTGCTTTTACTTGAGCTACTCGACATTTAACTTTTCAAATACATCTTCCATCTGATATAATCAGGGTACCCAAGTACAAACAAATCAACTTGCTTCAGGTTTGTACCATATACTTTGATGTTGAATTTTGGAGAGTCAGTTTTCTTTGTAATTACCATTACTTAGTAGTAGTACATTATACCCACCAGGACATCACACAAGCGATAAACACCCAAAGTCACAAAGTGCCACCATTTGGATGAGGATCACTCGTGGAGAGGTCCCGAAAACCGCGTTCAGCCATTAGGCCATTTTTATGGCCGGGCTATATTGCGGCCCCTGGCAAGAGCCAGGGTGGGGCTTCCAAATAACGAAAAATTGCATTCCACAAAGGAATGACTAGCTACCATTACTATTACTTCTGTATTTCTTCTGTTCAAACTAAGACCCTTGTTTTCATTTTCCGTTACAATTATATAATTTCTTGCAGTTGTGTTTAACTTTCAGCAATAAAAACTATATCGTCAGCGTATCGCAGATTGTTAACAGTAATTCCCACTAACCGCTATTCCTGGCATACCATGTATGGATCTAATTGTTATTCCACTGTACAAACTGAATAAATCGGGTGATAGTACACAACCATGTCTAACGCTTTGTTCAATGTTTTGGAAAGTTCCAACTTGGTTTGCCAATCCTTATGGCTGCTTCTTGTTGCCAGTATGGTTTTTTTTTTGTTTTTTTGTTTTTTCATTTTTCTAAGATCTTTACCATCAATGTTGAAAGTTTCCAAAATTCTAATAATTTCTTCATGTTTCACTTTATCAAATGATTAAGTGTAATCAATAAAGCACAAATACATATCTCTATTGATGCCAATCATTCTTTCTGAAAGTGTTCTCAAGATAAACTTGTCTTTGTTTGCCCTTTTACCTTCAACAAAACCACATTGCTTGGTGCTTGCCTTAAAGGTTACAGCATAGCACAGACACTTCTTAATGAGTGCCTCCACCTTTTTTCACACCTTGTGAAGAGTACCGGTATCTTTGTAGACAACTTGTGGTGAATGCCGGCACCTTTTTAGACGCTATAGGGCGTGTAGGGCACCTTTTGTGACACTTTATTGTTTCTGTGTCATTAATCATTGTTTACGATAAGGGTACCGATCTCTATGAGACTGTTGAAGTAACATGAATTCACATTAACTGATAACCACGCTCATAGTGATAAAAGCCGTTGAACAGAAATCACAGGATACGGTAGAAAATACAAATATTTAAAGCTTTATTCACTTTGGGATTCAAATTTGTCTTTCTAGAAGAAGACAGTGGCTCAGCAGAGGAACACATGTACCGGACGAAAACATTCGGTTTTGCCACTTTTCAGAGTTCTCGTAAACATTAATCAATGTTAGCACACATTATTATGTGAAAAATTCTGTATAACTCAAAAGAGGAAACTTCCAAATGGTGTTTTACTTGTGAGGCCTAAGAATAATACTTAGCATTCGTCTTCATTTCCAGAATTCCGAGTCCTTGTTGTTCATTGCTGCAGTTATCACGCTCTTCCACCATCTCTTTGGTGGCCTTTTTTTTTTTTCTCCATTTTTTTGACTTAAAGTGTTCGTAGGTCTGCTTGTATATCTCCTCATTTTCGTGGTCTTTCCTGCAGTCTACTCGCGTTAAACTCTTTTGTGTACTCAGTTTTTGTCTGCATTATATCTGGCATTAGGTGACAAGACAACATTTTAAAATAAAAGTACCTTTGGATAGGAAAGAACAGGCTTCGTTATTTCTCAGTGCTAACTTTCCGTAGGCCTAAATAAGAATGGGTGGGACACTAGAAAAATGGTTAAGTCCCTAATAGTGGCGAGGCGTGATCAATTCGCATTTGTAAGTGTTTTTATGTAAAGGTTACACTGGAGAGGGTATCACCTTATATTTTTCTCCTCTTCGCTTCGCTGAAGAGAGTTATGCATGTTCAGCTAGCATTGTAGTACTGGTAAGTGGTAGCTTTCACAAGTTACAGTTTCTACATGAGTGGCGTCAGCATGCAGCAAGAGTTAGTTTTGGTATGTTTGAGTGCAAGCCGAGTGGCGTATGTGTAATAAACAGTAAACAGTAATAATAAGTAAAACAAGGTTGTTGCGTTTTACAGGTCGTTGCAGAACCAACCCAAAATTCTAGGCAAATTTACGTCCACTAGTTTGCCATTGCTTCTGGACGGTCGGCTTTCTTGATACCACTGTCGAAACCAACGCAAGGCGCATGGCCCGCAGCTGGGATCGACCCCGGCATCCTGGCATTACGAAGCCTTCGCATCGACTTAACCACAGAGCCGACAATAAGTAATACAGTCAGTGTATTCATCTTTTGCAGTGGAAAGGTTTACTGGCTGTTACAGCCGTTACAAGCACGTCTCGCCAGTCGCTCCTTAGAACATTCCCTTGATGAATGACAAACATTTGATAGATCTGGACGTAGGTCTCTACCACAAACGTTTTGACAGTGTCCTAGCAGGCCATTAATTATGCAGGGACTGAGGTGATTTCATGGACACATGATGCTTTACGTTGTGTTGCATAGAGGAAAAAAATTGGAGGGAAGCGATCAAAAAGGAAATGTGGGCGAAAGAGGAAAATGATTATCCACAGAATAAGAGCTGGGCTTGTTAGAAAAAAGAAAAAAGAAAATTAAAGTGAAAGACCCTTTTCCACGCCTTAAAGCGTATGGGGCATATAGGGCTAGACCTATATTTTATAGACCAGTCAGGACAAGATGGGTGATGTCGTCAGCATCACGCCGGCCGACTTTACTTCCCGGGACTGTACCCGGGACCCACTCAAGGTCAACCTGGGACCCAAAATCATTTTTGTAAAAAAAAAGTCCGGTGGTCTTTGGGATCCGAGACTAGCGTCTCGCCGCTAGGCCACGGCGACTCCCAACAGATATAGTAATGTTACATATATTTTGCAGAGCGTCTACCCTAGCGAGCTCGAAAGTCTTGGGCTAGAGTTTGCATACATAAAATTTTACACACACACACACACACACACACGCGCGCGCGCACGCACACGCACACACACACACACACACACACAATGATCTGGGCTTCAGGTTCAGCCCAGCCTAAAATGGATTCTCCGGAATGTCATAGAAGTAAAGGTTGTGGGTGTGATTATGACCACAACAACAATCGAATGATGATTGGTGTATAAAATATATACATAGTACTATATTCCCTATGCGCGACAAGTGTTAAATGGTACCTCGCTGCTTAATTTTTCTACTACTTACATCTGACAACATCGTCATCATCAAATGCCTTGTCGACTGGCTGGGCGATCATGCCTCTCCATAATCTGCGATCTGCAGCTGTGTGTATCAGTTCGTGTCTAACAACATGAGAATGTAATTACTGTCCCTGTTATTTTGTTTGCTGTCTCAAATGAACTCAATTTATTTCATGTACCTGTCTGACTGAATATCGATATTCGTGAATGCAGTTCTTATTGGCCAAGAAGACGCTGGAATTACTTTCGATCGCAGCCTATCGTTGAACTATCGTTTTGATTAAACCCTCGCAAAATGCAAGCGAGGATTGGTGACTTTCACAATCATGAGCACGGCACATCTGGGGCGTTCACAAGCATGAGCACGGCACATCTGGGGCGTTCACAATCATGAGCACGGCACATCTGGAGCGATGATTGCAGCTCTCCTTTTACCACCCACTGCTACTGTCTGTGATCGGCTATGAAGTGAACAAACAATTTAACATCATCATCATCATCATCCTCTTCTTCTTCTTCTTCTTCTTCTTCTTCTTCTTCTTCTTCTTCTTCTTCTTCTTCTTCTTCTTCTTCTTCTTCTTCTTCTTCTTCTTCTTCGTCTTTTCTTTAAAAAAAAATATTTTTCTTCTTCTTCTTCTTGTTTTCTTTTCCTTTTTCGTCTTCTTCTTCTTCTTCTTCTTCTTCTTCTTCTTCTTCTTCTTCTTCTTCTTCTTCTTCTTCTTCTTCTTCTTCTTCTTCTTCTTCTTCTTCTTCTTCTTCTTCTTCTTCTTCTTCTTCTTCTTGTTTTCTTTTCCTTTTTCTTCTTCTTCTTGTTTTCTTCTTCTTCTTCTTCTTCTTCTTCTTCTTCTTCTTCTTCTTCTTCTTCTTCTTTCTTCTTTCTTCTTGTTTTCTTCTTCTTCTTCTTCTTCTTCTTCTTCTTCTTCTTCTTCTTCTTCTTCTTCTTCTTCTTCTTCTTCTTCTTCTTCTTCTTCTTCTTCTTCTTCTTCTTTTCTTCTTTTTCTTCTTTTTCTTCTTCTTCTTCTTCTCTTCTTCTTCTTCTTCTTCTTCTTCTTCTTCTTTCTTCTTCTTCGTTCTTCTTCTTTCTTCTTAGTTTTCTTCTTCTTCTTCTTCTTCTTCTTCTTCTTCTTCTTCTTCTTCTTCTTCTTCTTCTTCTTCTTCTTCTTCTTCTTCTTCTTCTTCGTTCTTAGTTTTTTTTTTCTTATTCTTTTTCCTTTCTTCTTCCTCTCTTCTTCTTCTTCTTCTTCTTCTTCTTCTTCTTCTTCTTCTTCTTCTTCTTCTTCTTCTTCTTCTTCTTCTTCTTCTTCTTCTTCTTCTTCTTCTTCTTCTTCTTCTTCTTCTTCTTCTTTTCGTCTTCTTTTTTTTAGCTCTTGAAGAGGCAGATGTCACATTGTGTTGTAGCTTGCGGCTAGGCTGAGATATTTGCCACTTTCTCTCCAGCTATACCCATTTTAGCCAATTATTTGTTAGTTTCCTTTTACTTGATACTTCTTAAAGGACTGTAGGTTTATTCTTCCCCCCCTCCACCCCCCACCCCCCCCCCCCCACCCCTCCCCACCCCACCCCAAATATGGGATCGTGGAAACAAGGCGTAGAGGATAAAATCTGAGGATTGACATATATGAGGATCTGGATCGTAATAAATGATACGACACATACTGGATAGCAAAGGTTTATGCTGCCAATACGATTATCAGTTTTCGCCAGTTGACTCCATCCTCCATTCTCCAGGTGTGACCCAGCCACCTGTTCTTTCGTAAACTGGGCATTGAAAGAACTGAAGTATTAGCTGCTCTTTCCAATACCTCAGTGTTTGTGATCTTGTCCTGCCACTTAATGCAAGTATTCTTCTTAAGCATCGCATGTGAAAGCTATTTAGCCGTTTCTCGTGGTGCGAATAAGCTAACCGAGTTTCACTGCCATAAAGTACTTCTATCTTGTCCTGTCTTCAACCCCCAGGGTGACATCGAAGCGGTTACAAATGAGTACTTTACAACAGTGCTTATAGCCAGTGTTCTGTCTGTCATTTGGTTATAGCAGATTGGTTCCCATAATCTGCCGAAAGGTTGCCACTTCTATACTTTCCAGTCTGCCTTCTGAGATCAAATTCCCTACTTTACTTCCCTGAGTGAAAATCAATACAACTAGCTAGTCAACAAGTTCGCATGCGCATCAGAATAGAGCAATACAGTTATTTCTGCATCCTAATAAACCATATTACTCAGAGGCGTCGCTAGAAAGAAATCACTGGGGAGCTCAACGCCCCCCTTTCCTCTTTAACATTTTCTAAGATCTGTGGCGGTAGGCGATCTAGGAGATAAAGCGTTGTTTAAGTGCGCAATAATAATACTAAGTATTATTATTGGAATTATTGTTATTATTATTATGTTCTGAAATGGCTTATATAAAAAAAAATTAGAAATAATATGAAACTGTCAATTATTGACGTAGGGAATGAGGCAAACAGCTTCCTGAAAATTTCCGTCTCAGGGTGGGGGATGGGGCTCATCTGAATTTGCAATTACTGGGAAGGGGTCGAAGAGGCTGACCTCCCCCCCCCCTTTTCCCCTTTCACCCCCCTCCTCCAAAAAAAACACGTTGGTACCTAAGCGCCCATGTTCCAGCGCCCATGTTCCAGCGCAAGAATGTTTTCTTCTTTATGTCGCCATAACCGACTTGCATTTGCCATTCCCGTCATGTTTTCATTAATCCATCTGCTTTCATACGAAATATTTACACACGCATTTCTGTCAGTCTTCCCTCCTTCAAACATGTGTGATGGATATATTTCCTTCTAGAATATGCTAAGTATTTCATTTTCCCTCTCTCTCCTCTACTCTTAAATGTTATACTATGATTCTGCTGCTTGCTGTAATGACGGGATATTGGCAGGTATCATTAGTCTGCTGTTAAATATCTCCCGTTTTGCTGTTATACATCTTAAAGGTCTATCAACTACTGTACTACTCTATCGACTACTGTACTGATCTTTCGACTACTGAACTACTCTATCAACTACTGAACTACTCTATAAATAACTGTACTACTCTATCGACTACTGTACTGATCTATCTACTGCTGTACTACTCTATCAACAACTTTACTACTCTATCAACAACAGTCCTACTCTATCGACTACTCTACTGATCTATCGACTGCTGTACTACTCTATCAACAACTGTACTACTCTATCGACTACTCTACTGATCTAACGACTGCTGTACTACTCTATCAACAACTGTACTACTCTATCGACTACTGTACTGATCTATCGACTGCTGTACTACTCTTTCAACAACTGTACTACTCTATCAACAGCTGTACTACTCTATTGACTACTATACTACTCTATCAACTACTGAACTACTCTATCAACTACTGTACTGATCTATCGACTGCTGTACTACTCTATTACCTACTGTGGGTTCCAATGCAAAGGCATTCTAGTTATATTGTTCTCCAGTTATCTCAATGTGTGTCCTATTCAACGCCAGCGTCTTTTCTTCACCTCTCGGTCCACTGAAGCTTGCTTAGTTCTCTATCAAAGCTCTACATTAGTGATTCTATCATACCATTTTATTTCCTCTATTCTATGCAATCTCCATGTAATGAATGTCTGTAGTTTATTAGTAACTGCCTTAGTTGTTTTCCATGTTTTCACCCCACACAAAAGTACTGATTTGACATTAGCATTAGAAATATAATGTTAGTATTTCTTTTAATTCCCTTTGACTTCCACAAATTCCCTAGTGCTGTGAAAGCTCCTCTTGCCTTTTGTGTTCTTATTTTAATATCTCAATCAGTTCCCCCATCTTTATCTACATCACTGCCTAAATAGGTGTACGACTCCACGTCTTGGAGTCGGGTGCCATTAGGAGAAACCACATTACTCTTTGCCTGATTTATTCTCATTATCTTTGTCTTTCCTTTATGGATTTTCAGACCTAGCTGCTGTCATCTCGCATCAAGTATATTTAATTTATGTTGCATCTGATTCCTTGAATGGGACAGAAGAGAAATATCATCAGCGAAGTCCAGATCATCAAGCGGTTTTGTAGGGGTCCACTGACTTCTATTCTTGGTGTTAGCAGTTACTGTTTTCATAGTCCAGTCTATAGCCAGCAAAAATAAGAGAGGCGACAAAAGACATCCCTGTCGCACACCTGTTTTTATTTCAAATGCATCTGTTAGCTTTCCCTCATGAAGAACTCGACATTTCATGTCTTTATATGTTGCCTTTACTAAGTTGATAATTTTCTTTGGGATTCCATAGTGCCCCATCAATTTCCAGAGAGATTCTCTATCAATGCTGTCGAATGCTTTTTCATAGTCTATAAATACAATGTAAAGTGGTGAGTTCAGTTTAATGCTTTGCTCTAATATTATACGTAATGTGCCTGTCTGGTCAGTACAGGTTCTGTTTGGTCGACAACCTGCCTATTCATCTCTTAGCTTTTTATCAATAACATCTTTAAATCCTTCTAAAATAATTCTACTTAATATTTTTCCAGGAATTGACAGCAACATAATTCCTCTATAAATTTCCTACTCCTGTAGATCACCTAATTTTGGGCATTTTCACAAGATATCCATCTCTCCAGTATGCTTGTATTTCTTCGGTCTTCCAGACTTTACTGAAAACTTTTTTTTAGCAATTCCCTTGATGTGTTTATGTTGGCCCTTATTGTATCTTCTGGGATACCATCTGGACCTGCCTCCTAGATTTATCATCTTTTAGTACAAATTTAGTATCTCCGGGTAAAGATCTATCGCCTTTTAGTACAAATTTAGTATCTGCGGGTAAAGATCTATCGCCTTTTAGTACAAATTTATCATCTGGTAGGCTTCCCGTGTGAGTTCCAGGGCTCCATTTCGGAGAACAAAGAATAGATCCGCTGCTAGACTAACAATCAGAAAAGAGGGAAAAAAATTGGGGGGGGGGGGGGGGGGGGGGGGGGGGGGGTTTCAAAGCCGAGGTGCATTGGCCTTAACGACAATGAACAAACAAGGAAGCCAGGTCTGTAAAACGGATATACAAGCAAAACTCGGATCAAGACCAAAGTCCGTCTACGTACAGCCAGAATTTTCCGCCGAAGAGTACAGCCGGGGAACGATAAGAAGAAGAAGATCTGGTGGTACCACTATGTCATCTAATGTTACAAATCTATCACCTACTGGTGCAAACATGTCGTCTGATGTTATCACCTACTGGTACAAATTTGTCGTCTAATGTTACAAATCTATCACCTACTGGTACAAACATGTCGTCTGATGTTACAAATCTATCACTTACTGGTACAAACATGTCGTCTCATGTTGCAAATCTATCACTTACTGGTACAAACATGTCGTCTGATGTTAAAAATCTATCACTTACTGGTACAAACATGTCGTCTAATGTTACAAATCTATCACTTACTGGTACAAACATGTCGTCTGATGTTACAAATCTATCACTTGCTGGTACAAACATGTCGTCTAATGTTACAAATCTATCACCTACTGGTACAAACATGTCGTTTGATGTTGCAAATCTATCACCTACTGGTACAAACATGTCGTCTGATTTTGCAAATGTATCACTTACTGGTGCAAACATGTCGTCTAATGTTACAAATCTATTGCCTACTGGTAAAAACATGTCGTCTCATGTTGCAAATCTATCACCTGCTGCTAAATATGTATCACCTGCTGGTACAAATCTGTTGCCAGCTTGTTGAGATCGATCGTCTGGTGGTACATTCATGTCTTCAGTTGATACAGACTTAACGCCTCGTGGTACAGATCCATGGTTGAATATCTACACAACGCTTGCTCGTCATTCTATACTTCATTTGGGGTATCACCCATCTCCCGCTGATGCAATCATTAGGAACGTTTTAGAGCAAATGAGAAGAGCGGTAGTTAAGATAACATCTACGTTCTGCCGCTTTAAAGGGCGGAGGGGGGCAGAGAGAGTGAGAGAGAGAGACAGAGAGAGACTGAGAGAGAGAGAGACAGAGAGAGACATAGAGAGAGAGTGAGAGAGTGAGAGAGAGAGAGGGAGAGAGAGAGAGGGAGAGAGAGAGAGAGAGAGAGAGAGAGAGAGAGAGAGAGAGAGAGAGAACACAACGAGGAAATGATTATATAGAGTTTGGTGAATGTTTGCAATTAATCCATGACAACGTTATCGGAGTGTTTGTAATTTGATCGAAATTACAGGCTGTGTGTTAATATTATCAGCGTATCGCGCAATAAGGCAGGGCAAAGGGCGATAAGGGTAGAGTAACACATATTGGATGTAAATTTAGGCTTTGACTTGTGTCAAAGGTTGTAAGGGAATATTTAATAAGAGTGTAGAAATAACCTTTTCTCTTCAGATAAGTATAATCCATGTGTGGGTTCCTGTGCCCTTTTTAAATGGTGGGGACTGGTGGTAAGGGAACATGAACATACACACACACACACACACATACACACACACACACACTGCTCTCCTGACAAGGGTATCGTAAATATCAACTAATTAGAAGTTTGCTAAAAAGAATACAACCTCACCCCAGTATAGGACGACATTTTCTTTTTAATTTTATTTTTTTTATTTTAAAGCCCCATCTTGGTTGTAGTCTTAGGCCCTATAATAAGCTAACGGTTTAATGATATTACTGGGGCTTCCACCCGGGTCATTCTCATCCGAATAGCGTATATTAGTTAAGTAACAGAAAATGTATTGATGGGCACTCATAGAAAGAAGTAGAAAGATAGAAGAACACTCTAGGGAATCGAACCTGTCACCTCCAGACGGCGTGTGCGTCTCGCTATGGAAACAAGTGCTCTAAGAATATAGTTGACTAGGCTACCCCCCCCCCCCCCAACCACCCAAAAAAAGTGTCTTATTGGCCATGTCTATCGTACAGCTTGATATCCACAACTATGGAATACGGAGAGAATCAATTTCAACCATTGAAATGGCACCATAGGTTACAGAAATTTATATTAACGAAGCAAATGTCGAATGAAAAGCACAGCAACAATTTACGAATATAGTAGACCTTAATGCTTTGTCTAGAATACACAGACATATACGAATAGTGGCACTTTGTATCACCGGGTTTTATCGCTCGTTGTACGATCCTGGTGTGGTTGAACTTCACTCATTCAGTTTGCTGAAATCGGGTGTGTTGTGTAGAAATGCTTAGACATTGCAGCCTGGCTGTGAACCACAAGACAATGTACCAACCGCACTTTTCGACTGTCAGTTGCTGAAGATAAGAAGAGAACAGAACAGATCCTGATAAAATGCAGGAAACTACATCTAATTCCTCTCTTCGACGCCTTTCGACAAGAGCAGTAGGACAAAAGACAGAAAACTACATCTTACTACTCTCTTCGACGCGCTATGACAATAGCAATAGGACAAAAGACAGGAAACTACATCTAATTCCTCTCTTCGACGCCTTATGACAATAGCAATAGGAAAAAAGACAGGAAACTACATCTAACTCCTCTCTTCGACGCGCTATGACAATAGCAATAGGACAAAAGACTGGAAATTACATCTAACTCCTCTCTTCGACGCCTTATGACAATAGCAATAGGAAAAAAGAAGGAAACTACATTTAACTCCTCTTTTCGAGGCCTTATGACAATAGCAGTAGTACATCAAGAAGGTTATGTGAGCTAAATAATTATTGTAACCACGGTCTATTATTTACTTAGACTCTCTATAAGCTGCATGAAAAGCAATGACTATTCGTAAAATATTTATTATATGTTTGATGTACACTGGAAAATTAATAAGCAAACCAAATAATATTATGAAGTCTAGAGAGATGTTATTTTACAGAAGAATCCTTGGAATTCTTTGGTTAACCAAAATGTGCGCAACTAGGATGTGATTTTACATGAGAACCCTTAGAATTCTTTGGACTACCAAAAAAAGAGCAACCTCGATGTTTTTGAAAGATGCGAAGGCTCACAAACATTCAAGAAAAAGACAGTCATCATTATTTGGCCGTGTTGTGTGTGTGTGGAAAAGGGGGGGGGGGAGGGGGGAGACTCCAATATGTGACTACCCGAAGGATCTGTGGAAACAAGAGACTGAGGAAGACAACACGAGATGATTCTTGATAGCCTTTTGTCTCACATAACGGTGTGTCAGTACAAGAACTGATACATCCTGCTGAAAATTATGGTAGGCGTGATCGCTCTCGCCAGTCGGCAAGGCACTTGATGATGACGGTGATGATCAGTGGGTGAGCAAAGACAGTTTGTGTTCGTTTTCCTTCTATGGACTGCTACTTAACAGTTTGATCACCCCTGTGACTTTAAGTGTCGCATTCTTCAAGACTGCAGAATAAAATATTGATACTCCGTGACTCAAAGGCTCACTTTGTAAATGCGAATCCAGCAGAAGTCAATACCAGTATTAACATATTGAGAGTTGGAAAAAGAATTCTTGCTTGCTACATACATCCAGTTTTAATATAAGGCGGTGAAACCTGGACAATCGGTAGGCAGGCGAAACAATTTCTTGAGGCCTCAGAGATGTGGTTTTACAGAAGAATGCTTAGAATACCTTGGACAGCCAAAAAGAGCAGCCAAGAGGTTTTGAAACAGGTTGGAGCCAGAAGACAACTTATCACAGACATCAGAAAGAGACAGTCATCATTTTTTGGCCATGTTATAAGAAAAGGGAAAATAGAACATGTTGTGACCACTGGAAAGATCTGTGGAAGGAGGGATAGAGGAAGACAACGAGAGAAGATTCTTGACAGTCTTGTTGCATGGCATGGAGGTGTGTCGGTACACGAACTGATACATGCTGCAGGAGATCATGGATTATGTAGAGGCATGATCACCCACGCCAGTCGGCAAGGCACCTGATGATGAGTTGTCCCCATGTGGGATGCAATTTTTCGTTATTTGAAGCCCCACCCTGGCTTTTGTCCAGAGGCCCTAAATATAGCCTGGCCATGAATGTGGCCTAACGGCTGAACGGGGTTTCTGGGACCTCTTCACGGGTGATCCTCATCCGCATGACGGCACTTTGTGTTACCTGGTTTTTATCGCTTTTTGTGATCTGGTAATCTGGTAATCTGGTAATCCTAGTTTCAGCTTCATAGAAAACGGGTCACTCCATAGTTGCTCCTGCTCCTGTGCCGACGAAAAACACACGTAGCTCACAGTGTCACGCCATGCACTCAACTCAGAAGCTGGGCGATGAAACTATATCCTTCCAGTCTACAAATGTGATGTCCTGGTGGGGTAGAACTGACATACATACATGCATACAATCCTAGTATATTAGTTCAAATTTATCGGAAAGTAATGTTGGGCACGTTATGTTTTCCACAGTAACCAGCTCTCCTACGGGTTGAGTTGATCGTAATTGTGTAAATAATTATATTCTTTTCTCAAATTGTTAATCTTCGGGATTGCAGTATAAAAGACTGGATCGTACCTTCTCCCCGAGTGGGTTCCGGTACCCCTTTTTTGGGTTTTTTTTTTTGGGGGGGGGGGGGGGGGGGGCGCAGGGAGGGGAATATAACCACTGCCCCCTTTCCTCAACAATGCGACTAATACGTTTTTGCCTTCAAAGTCAGAGCTCATCCACCTGAGAGGCATGAAACTAACAGTCTGCATACAAATAAGGCTGAGGTGTAGACCGGATGTGCACGCAAAAAAAAAGTTATGGGAAAAGACCAGAGTCCAGAAGTGGACGTCCCACCAGAACTTTCCGCCGCTGTTAACAGCCGGTGAACGCGGTTTGAGGTTTTAAGGTTTTGAACAACGGATCAACATCATGGAACACTGGTGTAACCCATAAGTGCTCCGTCTTTATTCTAACTCAAGTCTGCGTCCGAAGAAGCTCAGCATATTTCACAGGCTCTGTAGCTCCGGCGATTATCCTGAAATACTTTGGGTTGATTTGTAACCCTAAATTTTGCACGGGCAGCGCCGTTAGGTTACTCTTTTCTATTTCAAACTGCCAAAGGATTTGTTTACGTTTGCGACAATGCACACGGGCATCCGATCTCACTACCCAGAGACCAGGGGGAATTACTAGAAGTCCAAGTCCACGTGAAAAAATCCCAGCCCTTACCGGGGAATGAACCCCAAACCTCCAGCACTCAAGGCAGACGCCATGCTTGAGACTACGTTGCCCCCTAAAACGCAAAGAAGAAAAAAGAGGAGAATCTTGCCTTCAAAAGAATTGTTTTCCGCTATAGAAAATGTTTGTTACTGTACGCCTTCTGTTTGGAGATGAGAATGGTGATCACACGCGCAGACACGCATAGTCATTGCTGTTACATGTAAATACATCGTTAGTCTGCTTGTTGTGTGTGCCTTTGAGTAAATATAAACATTACATATCCTGAGCTGCAGGTAGCCAGATGATGGTTGGGTGGATGGATTGTTGGACTGATGGATAAAGGAAGGATGGATGGAATAATGGGTGCACTTTTGAAGTGGATTGATGGATAGGTGTGTGGGTGGGTGGGCGGGGGGATGTATGAGTTGATGGCTGAATGGGTTGATAGACAGGTTGGTGATTGTATGGTTTTTGGATTGATGGATTTTCAATGGATGGTTGGGTGAATGACAGTTTGGATGCATGGATGAATGAGCGAGTTCTTGGAATAATGGATGGATGTATAACTATACAGATGAGTCTTTTATGATGCTGGAGAAAATATGACTGCGATGCATAATCGCCGTTAGTGCACTTAGGACAAATCCTATAGCATTTAGTCTCTCTTAGCTGTTGTTTAGCAGTGAAAGAGCCGAGTCTAAAGTAATGTGCAATGCCATGGCGAAATGTCACGCAGGATGGCAAATCCCATAGCTATACCTTGTTGTTTATCCATCGCAAGTGATGAGGACCACTCTTTCTTTTATTCGTCACGAAAACTATAGTTGACTTCTGTGACTCCGAATGTGACTTCTAAGCTTAATACGACCCCAGAAAGATCTAGGACACTGAGAACAGGGAACAGTGTCTATAGGTAAGGGGCATAATATACGGGTCATTCTAGCCTGCCCGCTGAGGTCCTATTGAGACTTTTTATGACTATTGAGTAGCTAATGTGACCTTTTTTTTCAATGCTGTGATCTAGAATCTTTACCCAAATGAAGCATTGCCAAAAGTATGTTGATATGTTTCGAGTATTAACAATTTTTATTGTCAGTTGGCACACTATGTACCAGTATTTCCTCTGACTGGATGGTACTTTAACAACAGACTAGATCGTTTAAACAATGTAAGCATTATTTCCATCCGTTTGTAGGATGCAAATTTTTTGTTTAAAGCCCCACCCTGGCTTCTCCCGGGTGCCCTGAATATAGGCAGGGCATAGATTTGGCCTAGTTATAGATATTTATGGCCTAGTCATAGATATGGCCTAGTCATAGATATTTATGGCCTAGTCATAGATATGGCCTAACCGCTGAAAGGGGTTTCTTGACCTCTACACGAGTGATCCTCATCGGCATGGTGGCACTTGATGTCACCGGGTGTTTATCGCTTGTGTGATGTCCTGGTGGGGTACAACTACCTACCTTAAACAATGTGAACTAAACTGATTGATTCTAATATCCACAGTGCGGATGGCAAGTTTGAGGTGTCCTACAATCCGAATTGTGTTGTCAGATTTAATGGAGATGTGAACTTTATCCCTCCAGCAATCTATACCAGCTCCTGTACAATCGATGTGAGATACTTCCCCTTCGACCAGCAGGTATAAATGGGCAAGAATGTTGTTGTTTGTGTGGTTACATAGACCCTCATTCCTTGATCTGTCTATGGGCGGCTGGAAGGTTGTTATTTGTGTGGTTACATAGACCCTCATTCCTTGATCTGTCTATGGGCAAGAATGTTGTTGTTTGTGTGGTTACATAGACCCTCCTTCCTTAATCTGTCTATAAGCAAGAATGTTGTTGTTTGTGTGGTTACATAGACCCTCATTCCTTGATCTGTCTATAGGCAAGAATGTTGTTATTTGTGTGGTTACATAGACCCTCCTTCCTTGATCTGTCTATGGACAGGAAGGTTGTTATTTGTGTGGCTACATAGACCTTCCTTCCTTGATCTGTCTATAGGCAAGAATGTTGTTGTTTGTGTGGTTACATAAACCTTCCTTCCTTGATCTGTCTATGGGCAGGAAGGTTGTTATTTGTGTGGTTACATAGACCCTCCATCCTTGATCTGTCTATGGGCAGGAAGGTTGTTATTTGTGTGGTTACATAGACCTTCCTTCCTTGATCTGTCAATGGGCAGGAATGTTGTTGTTTGTGTGGTTACAGAGACCCTCATTCCTTGATCTGTCTATAGGCAAGAATGTTGTTGTTTGTGTGGTTACATAGACCCTCATTCCTTGATCTGTCTATAGGCAAGAATGTTGTTTGTGTGGTTAAATAGACCCTCATTCCTTGATCTGCCTATAAGTGAGAATGTTGTTGTTTGTGTGGTTACATAGACCCTCATTCCTTGATCTGTCTATGGGCAAGAATGTTGTTGTTTGTGTGGTTACATAGACCCTCATTCCTTGATCTGTCTATGGGCAAGAATGTTGTTGTTTGTGTGGTTACATAGACCCTCCTTCCTTGATCTGTCTATGGGCAGGAAGGTTGTTATTTGTGTGGTTACATAGACCCTCCTTCCTTGATCTGTCTATGGGTAGGAAGGTTGTTATTTGTGTGGTTACATAGACCCTCATTCATTGATCTGTCTATGGGCAGGAATGTTGTTATTTGTGTGGTTACATAGACCCTCATTCCTTGATCTGTCTAAACACTTCCTTATCTGTGTGTAAGAGGAACTGAAAATCGTTTCCATGGTTTAGGGATTGAGATGACTGCCTCATAATCTGAAGATCATGTGTTTGATTCATGGACTTTATTGTAGAGAGACATGAAATGAAATAGGACAAACAATCAGAGACAGAGTTTGCAATAAGTAACTAAGAACAATGGCAGGCACAGTACCTGTGAATGATTTCAAGGATAATCAAAAAGTAATCAAATTGTTTGGTGTGTCAGAACAGAACAAAATCGTCCAGGAGCTAAAGCATACTATATAAGAACAGGAAGCTACAAGGCAAGACGCCAGCCAAGACAAAGATGGGCAGAGGAAATAAAGGAGACACTACAGAAACATAATATGAAACAAACAGGAGCTACACAACTAGCACAAGTCAAGGAAACTACATCTAACTCTTCTTTGTGGCACCTTACAACATAAGCAATCAGACAAAAGAAGAAAGAAGATTATTCAGATTTTTAAATGGAAATCCTAAGGATCATCATGATGTGGGCTACAGAGCTGATTCTTTGTGTTATGCTTCTGGCAGATGGCATTAGCAGTGTTAGTGGAGAGAGATCAAGCCAGATGTGATCAAACATGCTTCAGTGTTAGTGGAGAGAGAGATCAAGACAGATGTGATCAAACATGCTGCAGTGTTAATGGAGAGAGAGATCAAGCCAGATTTGATCAAACATGCTTCAGTGTTAGTGGAGAGAGAGATCAAGACAGATGTGATCAAACATGCTGCAGTGTTAATGGAGAGAGAGATCAAGCCAGATTTGATCAAACATGCTTCAGTGTTAGTGGAGAGAGAGATCAAGACAGATGTGATCAAACATGCTTCAGTGTTAGTGGAGAGAGAGATCAAGCCAGATGTGATCAAACATGCTAAAGTGTTAGTGGAGAGAGATCAAGCCAAATGTGATCAAACATGCTACAGTGTTAGTGGAGAGAGATCAAGCCAGATGTGATCAAACATGCTGCAGTGTTAATGGAGAGAGATCAAGACAGATGTGATCAAACATGCTAAAGTGTTAGTGGAGAGAGATCAAGACAGATGTGATCAAACATGCTAAAGTGTTAGTGGAGAGAGAGATCAAGCCAGATGTGATCAAACATGCAGCAGTTTTAATGGAGAGAGATCAAGCCAGATGTGATCAAACATGCTGCAGTGTTAATGGAGAGAGATCAAGCCAGATGTGATCAAACATGCTGCAGTGTTAGTGGAGAGAGATCAAGACAGATGTGATCAAACATGCTAAAGTGTTAGTGGAGAGAGAGATCAAGCCAGATGTGATCAAACATGCTGCAGTGTTAGTGGAGAGAGAGATTGAGACAGATGTGATCAAATATGCTGCAGTGTTAGTGGAGAGAGATCAAGCCAGATGTGATCAAACATGCTGCAGTGTTAATGGAGAGAGATCAAGCCAGATGTGATCAAACATGCTGCAGTGTTAGTGGAGAGAGAGATCAAGACAGATGTGATCAAACATGCTGCAGTGTTAGTGGAGAGAGATCAAGACAGATGTGATCAAACATGCTAAAGTGTTAGTGGAGAGAGATCAAGCCAGATGTGATCAAACATGCTAAAGTGTTAGTGGAGAGAGAGATCAAGCCAGATGTGATCAAACATGCTAAAGTGTTAGTGGAGAGAGAGATCAAGACAGATGTGATCAAACATGCAGCAGTGTTAATGGAGAGAGATCAAGCCAGATGTGATCAAACATGCTGCAGTGTTAATGGAGAGAGATCAAGCCAGATGTGATCAAACATGCTGCAGTGTTAGTGGAGAGAGATCAAGACAGATGTGATCAAACATGCTGCAGTGTTAGTGGAGAGAGAGATTGAGCCAGATGTGATCAAACATGCTGCAGTGTTAGTGGAGAGATAGATTGAGCCAGATGTGATCAAACATGCTAAAGTGTTAGTGGAGAGAGAGATCAAGCCAGATGTGATCAAACATGCTGCAGTGTTAGTGGAGAGAGAGATTGAGCCAGATGTGATCAAATATGCTGCAGTGTTAGTGGAGAGAGATCAAGCCAGATGTGATCAAACATGCTGCAGTGTTAATGGAGAGAGATCAAGCCAGATGTGATCAAACATGCTGCAGTTTTAGTGGAGAGAGATCAAGACAGATGTGATCAAACATGCTGCAGTGTTAGTGGAGAGAGATCAAGACAGATGTGATCGAACATGCTAAAGTGTTAATGGAGAGAGAGATCAAGCCAGATGTGATCAAACATGCTGCAGTGTTAGTGGAGAGAGAGATCAAGACAGATGTGATCAAACATGCTGCAGTGTTAGTGGAGAGAGAGATCAAGACAGATGTGATCAAACATGCTAAAGTGTTAGTGGAGAGAGAGATCAAGCTAGATGTGATCAAACATGCTAAAGTGTTAGTGGAGAGAGAGATCAAGACAGATGTGATCAAACATGCTTCAGTGTTAGTGGAGAGAGAGATCAAGCCAGATGTGATCAAACATGCTGCAGTGTTAGTGGAGAGAGAGATCAAGCCAGATGTGATCAAACATGCTGCAGTGTTAGTGGAGAGAGAGATCAAGCCAGATGTGATCAAACATGCTAAAGTGTTAGTGGAGAGAGAGATCAAGCCAAATGTGATCAAACATGCTGCAGTGTTAGTGGAGAGAGATCAAGCCAGATGTGATCAAACATGCTTGCTGCAGTGTTAGTGGAGAGAGATCAAGCCAGATGTGATCAAACATGCTAAAGTGTTAATGGAGAGAGAGATCAAGCCAAATGTGATCAAACATGCTGCAGTGTTAGTGGAGAGAGATCAAGCCAGATGTGATCAAACATGCTGCAGTGTTAGTGGAGAGAGATCAAGCCAGATGTGATCAAACATGCTGCAGTGTTAGTGGAGAGAGATCAAGCCAGATGTGATCAAACATGCTGCAGTGTTAGTGGAGAGAGAGATCAAGCCAGATGTGATCAAACATGCTGCAGTGTTAGTGGAGAGAGATCAAGCCAGATGTGATCAAGCATGCTTCAGTGTTAGTGGAGAGAGATCAAGCCAGATGTGATCAAACATGCAGCAGTGTTAGTGGAGAGAGATCAAGCCAGATGTGATCAAACATGCTGCAGTTTTAGTGGAGAGAGATCAAGCCAGATGTGATCAAACATGCTGCAGTGAAATCAACCCTCTTGACCTTAAACAAGAAATGAAACAATTGGATTGAGACACTGACAAATGAAAAAGTTGGGAAAATATAACAGAACAAAGAAGACTTTTTAAAACAAATTTAAAAATCATGAAAACTTGCAAGGATTGGTCACAACATAAGATATGAAGAAAAACCAAGTGAGGTGATGGAGGAGGCAATACTGGTGGAAATAGGAAGGGATAGACTAAGAATAATATTGATGACATAGGCATTCACAGATCCTGTTTCTTGTTGACTGTATCAACATCCTAGCACATTGGTCTGAGCCATTCATGCTCTGTCCTTCAATGCAGAAGCCATTTCAGTGTTTCCATGCTCATTTTACTCTGTAGGAATCGGTTGGCATTTCTTTCTCTGCCCTGCACCCAGTTCAGGCAAGCTTGCCCTTTCAATGCCCATTTCTAACAGATGATATCATCTCTGACCAAATCATCTCTGACTTTATCATCTCTGACTTTATCATCTCTGACAAATCATCTCTGACTTTATCATCTCTGACCTTATAATCTCTGACTGTATCATCTCTGACTGTATCATCTCTGACTTTATCATCTCTGACTTTATCATCTCTGACTTTATCATCTCTGACAAATCATCTCTGACTTTATCATCTCTGACCTTATAATCTCTGACTGTATCATCTCTGACTGTATCATCTCTGACTTTATCATCTCTGTATGTATCATCTCTGACTTTATCATCTCTGACTGTATAATCTCTGACTTTATCATCTCTGACTTTATCATCTCTGACTGTATCATCTCTGACTGTATCATATCTGACTGTATCATCTCTGACTTTATCATCTCTGACTTTATCATCTCTGACTGTATAATCTCTGACTTTATCATCTCTGACTTTATCATCTCTGACTGTATCATCTCTGACTGTATCATCTCTGACTGTATCATCTCTGACTGTATCATCTCTGACTTTATCATCTCTGACTGTATCATCTCTGACTGTATCATCTCTGACTTTATCATCTCTGACTGTATCATCTCTGACTTTATCATCTCTGACTGTATCATCTCTGACTTTATCATCTCTGACTTTATCATCTCTGACTGTATCATCTCTGACTGTATCATCTCTGACTTTATCATCTCTGACGTTATCATCTCTAACTGTATCATCTCTGACTGTATCATCTCTGACGTTATCATCTCTGACAAATCATCTCTGACTTTATCATCTCTGACTTTATCATCTCTGACTTTATCATCTCTGACTGTATCATCTCTGACATTATCATCTCTGACAAATCATCTCTGACTTTATCATCTCTGACTGTATCATCTCTGACTTTATCATCTCTGACGTTATCATCTCTGACTATTATCTCTGACTTTATCATCTCTGACTGTATCATCTCTGACTTTATCATCTCTGACTTTATCATCTCTGACTTTATCATCTCTGACTGTATCATCTCTGACTGTATCATCTCTGACTTTATCATCTCTGACTTTATCATCTCTGACTTTATCATCTCTGACTGTATCATCTCTGACGTTATCATCTCTGACTGTATCATCTCTGACTTTATAATTTCTGACTGTATCATCTCTGACTTTATCATTTCTGAATTTATCATTTCCAACTTGATCCTCTCTGTATTTATCCTCTCTGACTTTATCTTTGCGCACCTGACGCAACAAAATGGTGGCGGAAATTTTCACATCTTGATTTGTTTTCAAAAATCCTATACTTAGCTGTCTACTGTGTATGTAACCTGTATTTTTAATGAAATAATGACTGCCAGAAGATTGCAGAACTGCATCAGGACTGTGTGTTTCTGATTACCTTCATTGTGATGTAAGTTCATAGTCAAGGTCATCGGACAGCACTGCATCATAATGGTCAACGAAACAACGATATGTCGGCGTTAAGTACAAATGTTGATGCTGTCTACTCATTCTAGGTTGAATTTGCCAGTTTGAATCTTTTTAAATGCTGAGTTGCTTTCTGTTCTGCCGGCCATGCAAGTGTCCTTGTGGACAGTTGCAATCTCCATTGTCATCCTAGAAGTAGTTGAATGACTGACCTTCTTCTTTTACCGCCTTTCCATTCACCTGCATTGTGCATGCCTACACAGACTACATCCCTCAGATGACTGAGCCATCTGTATAGATGATGATGTCCGCTGGTCAAGGGTTCTCATGGATCTGTCAGCAGACATACAATAAATAAAATATAATAACACAAGATACACAACTGTGAAATGGAGTTATTTAGGACCTTCTCAGCCTGCCTGAGGACTGGTGATGATGGTGACAATAATGATGATGTGCTGGCAGCGGTTCAGATGATGATAGTGTGGTAGGAGCAGCTGAAATAATTATGATGTTGTGGTGGTAGCAGTTGAGATGATGATGATAATAATGATGATGACTGTGTAGCAAGTAATTTGTAGTTTCACAAATATTCTAGCTTACATCTATTAGTATTATTTCACAATTAAACAAGGTTTGAACCACCTTTCCCTTACCTTAGAAAATTAATGGGATAGGTGAGGGTTAAATCTGACCTCTTCCCTGCCTCCAGGATTGTTTTCTCTGTGGTGGCATGCTGCTTATGCATTCATTATTTGATAAAAAGGTGTAAGATCATTGTCTTGTTATGTCCACCAGCAGAGCCTCTAAGTATATATCAGTCTGCAAAAGTTTTATCATTTTTCATCTCCTACAACAGGAGTGTGAGATGAAGTTTGGGTCATGGACTTTTGAGGGCAAGACACTAGTTTACAAATTCCAAGATTCCATCAACAACATCATTCTCACAGACTACATGAAGAATGGCGCCTGGGATATAATTGATGGTCCCGGCCGTATTACCACTGTGAACGATTCCATCACTGGACAGGTAACAGTATTGCTATGTAAGTTTATAAAGCTACCATAACCTCAGTGTGAGAAATTAGGACTTTGTACAATCTGTAGTGAATACAGAGACATTTTTTCAGAACTTTGAATAACCCATAACAAATACAGAAACATTCTTTAGAACTTTGTGTAACCTGTAGTGAATACAGAGACTTTCTTTAGAACATTGTTTAACCTGTAGTGAATACAGAGACATTCTTTACAACTTTGTACAACCTATAGTGAATACAGAGACTTTCTTTAGAACATTGTTTAACCTGTAGTGAATACAGAGACATTCTTTAGAACTTTGTGTAACCTGTAGTGAATACAGAGACTTTCTTTAGAACTTTGTACAACGTAAAGTGAACACAGAGAAATTCTTTAGAACTTGTACAACCTAAAGTGAATATAAAGAAGTTATTTAGAACTTTGTAGAACCTATAGTGAATACAGATAAATTATTTAGAACTTTGTACAACCTATAGTGAATACAGATAAATTATTTAGAACTTTGTACAACCTATAGTGAATACAGAGAAATTATTTAGAACTTTGTACAACCTAAAGTGAATATAAATAAATTATTTAGAATTTTGTACAACTTATAATAAATGCAGAGAAATTATTTAGAATTGTGTACAACCTGTAGTGAAAACATAAAGTGTAAAATATAAAACATAGGACCGATTGTAGGCTGGATTGGCCTGATAACTTTTTCTTCTTTGCATTCACCAGCTGTAAACTCTGGCAGAAATTGTAAGTTGTTCATTCACTCAGTGCCAAGGTCATAAAACGAAAATGTTACTGTGGTTCTTGCAGAGAAACAAACTAGAATACAGGGCCTTTTATTCTAGCCCCCCCCCCCCCCCCCCCCCCCCCCCCCCCTTAAACAAAAATGCTGGTACTCACCAGAAGGTATCACACACACACAAACACACAAAAAGATACTCACCACAAAGTGTCTAAATGAAAGGTGCTGGTACTCAGCTGAAAGTGTCTATTAGACTATCGCTGATAAAGTGATGCCAAAAAAACATACAAAAAGGGGGAACCCTTGAAGCCGTAGAAATATTATATATATATATATAATTAACATAGAGACAGTGTTTTGATCAGCACTCATAGAAAGAAGTAGAAAGACAGAAGGACACAAAAGACAACATAGAAATCAAAAGCTATAGTTACTGTGCTGAGAATCGCACCTGTCACCTCCAGTCGACGTGTGTGCCTTACTATGGAGACAAGCATGCTAAGAACACAACCAACTGGGCACCCCCCCCCCCCCCCCCCCCCCCCCCCCCCCCCCCCCCCCCCCCCCCCCCCCAAAAAAGGTGTCTTCATTGTCATGTCTTTCGTACAGCTTAAAATCCACAACTATGGAATACGGACAGAATTAATTTAAAACCATTTAAATGGCATCATAGGTTACAGAAATTTATATTAACGAAGCATAGGTCGAAAAACAAACACAGCAACAATTTACAATCACGGCAGACCATAATGCTTTTTTTAGAATACATAAACATTTAAGAAAGTTTTGATTGGTAGGTTCCATGGTGTTACACGTCATTCATATAAATAAACAGAGGGGGAACCCTTGAAGCCGTAGAAGTGTGTCCTTCTGTCTTTCTACTTCTTTCTATGAGTGCCGATCAATACACTGTCCCTATGTTAATTATATATATATATAAAATAACAGACTGATTTGTTGAGGTTAGGTCTAGGCTTATCATGCTTTCTTCACATCCCATGGGGTAAATGCTGGGTAAGTTAACAACTTATAATCAAGACACTAATGACACAAACATTTTAGTAACAGTTACCTCTTTTAATTACAAAAGATCATACCTGATGCCTGACTGAAGCAATAATGATGACTACAAATGCATGGGTATACTGCATTCCCAGGGTCCAGCTACACATCATATTGTGTGTCACTTGTACTGATGGATTTATTTAGTTTGCCTGATTGAATGAAAGATGTACAAATAAACAAAACATGCTGACTAGTGTATGTGGGTAATATCCAGTATACATGGTGCCTTGTTCAGGACTAAAAGGGTTAATGAAGATGGCTACTGTCTCATATAATGAACAGTTTGAATTACGAGTATTTGCTTACATATTAGAGGCCACCATAGTTTACTAGTTGTTGAGAGTTACCACACATGCACACCCAAAGGTCTATTCTTTGTTAACTTTGTTCAGGTTATTAAAGTAGTAATTAAAGCATCTTTATCACATCAGTGGCATATTTGGGCATATAGTGCTAGACTTGCATTGTTCTTTTCACAAGTGCAAGTTTTATAGAGATCCCTGGGGATTGTTACCAGAGCTAAGGAGTTCATACTTTGTGCAATGCTCTTGGCAGATGGCTAGTCATTTTGCAGAGAGAAACCAAACCATATGGGATTAAACCTGGTCAGGCCTTTTGACTTCAGCTTCGACTTCAATCTTTAGACTAACTGGCACTCACTGGACGATAGTTAGAGTAGTTAGTTTTTCATTGATGTTTCTATCTAAGAATATTGATAAATGTGTTCTGGAGAGGTTTAAAAGTGAGCATACTCTCTGTATAAATGGCTTCATCTCTCTCCAAAGAACAGTGGGTTGTTCATCAAGAAAGAGCATCACACAGAGCACAAACTCTAAAGCTCCATCAGTGACCACCAGGAAACCCTGAAACACTTTAACAAAATATCCCCACAAACTTTGGAAGTACTAGGCAACAACTTGAGAATTTCTCCACAAAGATCTCTATGTGATAAATTCTTCAATAGTTTCAAGACTTATGGTTATAAACCCCCATGTAAGTTCAAGGTCTATTTTTTTAAGGGTGATCAACAAACCCCCTCCCCTACATCCCCCCCTTCCCCATTGTGAAAAGCATGGTGACCTATCAAGGGTTCACTGAAATCAGATGTATTGGTCCAAGAGGTGCAGATGTTACAACCTTGCTGTAAACCGCAGTGTGTCAACTGCTCATTCAAGGCCATACACAGAAGATGAAGTGTTATCTTCTTTTTCCTCTTCTTCATGTTCACCGGCTGCAAATTCAGTTGACAGTTTGGTTGTTTGTCCAACTGGGACAGTTTGGTTGTTTGTCCAACTGGGACAGTTTGGTTGTTTGTCCAACTGGGACAGTTTGGTTGTTTGTCCAACTGGGACAGTTTGGTTGTTTGTCCAACTGGGACAGTTTGGTTGTTTGTCCAACTGGGACAGTTTGGTTGTTTGTCCAACTGGGACAGTTTGGTTGTTTGTCCAACTGGGACAGTTTGGTTGTTTGTCCAAACTGTCGACTTTAGTCTTGTTCCAGAACCTGAATGTTACATGCACATCCATTTTACAGATCCGACATTTTTGAATGCAGACTGTTGGTTCCTTACCTCTTTTCAGATCCAATCTGACTTTAAAGGAAGCTCCTAATTATTCTTATCTGAACTCGTTCACAGCCCAAGCAGATGATTGTGTATGTGCTGAAGCTGAGGAGAAAGACACTGTTTTACACAGTCAACCTGATCATTCCTTGTTTCCTGCATGCGATGGTGTGCCTGTGTGTGTTTGTGCTGCCAGCTGGTGGCGGAGAGAAGATCACTTTGGTGATATCAGTTCTTGTGTCTCTGGTTGTGTTTTTACTCATGTTGCAAAAGGTAAGCTCATCTGTTGTCCCATTTTAATAATCAACATTGTCCTTATCTCATCAATGCCATTATCAATTAATCTTATAATCCAATAGTTTACCAACTTATTAAAACCTGTGGCTACTAAGTCAGTAATCAAGAGCATAAGCCGCTCACAACTATGGCATCATAATTAGGCCCCAGAATCTGTCATTGTTAAGATGGTCTGAGGTCCCATTCTCCATCCCTAGCCTAGGAAATATTCAGGGGGCCAATTAACACCCCCCCCACCCCCCCACCTGCCAACCCCCTCTTCATCGTCTATAGATGTTCTCTTTTTAAGTATTTGTTTCTTCATTTTGTTTTTAAAAAAAATATATATATTTTTTTTTGCCATTTAGCATTACAAAAAATTACATTAGCTTAAGCCCTTGAGCCTCATCCCCTAATAAATCATAAGGGAACTGAGCTCCCAAATGTTTTCTTTGTACTGGTGTGCCTGATGCCGTATTATATTTAATTCCATAATTTTTTACTTTATTTAATTGGTTCAGTACCAGATAATAAATCAAATGTTGATTTACAATGAATTTATTTATCTTCTGGTACAGAAAGAGTTAATAAAAGAAGTTCTGGATTACTACAGTCCCTATGATCAGTCATTTTCTTTTTGTGCCGCTTCCATAATAGAATTTGGTTGCAGTTTTTCTACTGCTAACAATTCTTCATTAAAGATGTACTGGCTATAAAAGCAAACAGGGCTGGAGATTTGGCTAGAGACAGAAAGGACCCATTCTGCTGCATGATGATGATGAGCCATGGGAATATTAGGTGGTGAAGACCCACACTCTTGCATGTTGCAATTCTTACATGTTAGAACTCTTACATGTTAGAACTCTTACATGTTGCAATACTTGCACGACTATCCAAAGAGTGGATGAGGTTTTATTGCAAAGGTGGATGGACAGTGTTGAAAACTGACAGTCTTACATTTAATGTCATAATATCCAATTTGAGAATATAGGTTGAAGTAACAATAGAAGTTTTCAGATGGCTTGAGAACAATACAGCCAGACATATTGTAATTGCAACGACTCACAGAGCAGGACTAGACACACACTAACTGACATTCTTCATTTAGAGTAGTGGCTTACATCCCTTAGAAATCTGGATGCTTTTCAATGCTGAGAAAAAAACATAGGTGGACTTTTAATCAGGTTGCAGCTGACACTATTAGCATGGGAATTCTTTTTTTGGCTACTCAGGAAGGAGAGGGAGCACCTGCTGGAATGTCCTGAGTGTTGTGATGTCAATTCTGGATTAAGTCATATTATAGATTCTACAGCAGTGCATACCAGAAAACTGAGGTGGCAAAGTTAAAAGCTAGGAGGGCTCTGGCACTAAAGGTTTGATGGGATTCAAATGGCTAAATACTCCCTGAAACTGTGACAGGCCTAGCAAGCCAGCAGTGGATTAAAGTTTTATTTTCAATAATCACTGGCCATTAATGGACTACAAGAGATCAGAATACCAATACCAGAAAACAAGCTGTGATGGGGACATTGCTAAATTACATCAAGAGACAACAAATTAAATGGTTCAGACATGTATCAAGACAACCACAAGACAGTGCACCACAGAGAGCCTTGTCAATTATACACAATGGAAGCGGATCTAGAGGTTGCCCCTGTAAGTGATGGATATTCAGAGTATCAGAGGCTCAGAAAACCAGCATCTACATAACAAATAACAAGGCTCCTACCAGATCCCTCTTCAAAACCTGACACTAAAAAACAGAATGGGATCTAGGAAATTGAAAATAGATCTAGTTTTTCACAGTACAATCATAGCTAATTATAGTATCTGCATTTAATAGTCCAGAACACCGATCACATTTTTAATATCTTGTATTGCAGATTCTACCTCCATCTCTCACAATCCCACTCATTGCCAAGTATTTTATTTTTACGTTTACAATGAATGTGCTAGAGATTCTAGTCACCGTATTCATCATATGTGCACACAACAAAACAGCACGTATGGCCATTATGCCCAGGTGGATGTGCTGGTTGTTTTTGTATAAGTAAGTACCTGGTTTGTTACATTTTTCCTGGGCAAGTATTGTTGCAAGTTATATCAGATGTTAACACAAAGAATTAAGAGTTTAACATTCTCACCCTCAGTAACCACATAAACTGCTTTTGGTCATCTGTTATAATTCCAAAAGGAACCATATAGTCCATTCCTAATAACACATAGCTGCAGGATTTGGTACTTTTCACAATTGTTTGATGGTAAGAGAAGGTCACATGGACTGAAAATCTTCTTCTTGACTTTCACCAGCTGTAAATCCCAACTGAAAGATTTTATTGTTTGTCCACCTCTAGTCTTAGTCTTGTTTCAGAACCTGAATGCTAAGTGTACATCTATTTTACATATCTGGCCTATTTGTATGCAGACTGTACATCCATTTTACATATCTGACTTATTTGTATGCAGACTACTGGTTTCATGCCTCTCAGGCAGAGGCATTCTGACTTCCCAGGAAACCTCAAATTAATTGACTCTTATGACATGCTTGCTGGGGAGGCAATGTCTCTGCTCTTGTTTTCTCCACAATGGGACCCCAAAACCCCACATGGAGTACTGAATATGATTATATTTACTAATAAATAGGAACAACAATAACAGCAACAGATTTTTATTATAATAAGCTTGAAACTAATGCTTATTCAAAAGTGGTACTTAATAAGAGTAAATGAAAAAAGAATGTTCTGTGGATGAAAAACTGCCACAAAATAGTTTTTCTTTTTAGTCTTCGATGATAAAAGTGTTATAGGTAGTGACTTTGGTACCTCACATGTTGAAAGTGAATCAGATGACAATGGATTATTTTTATCAGCTGATGTGCTACATTCAAAAGTTCTGGGAATTTTTTTTAATAGGAATTAATGGAGGATATGATTAATCCTCAGTGATAACATACAGAAGTTTTCTTCATAATAGAGCAACTCTAAGAATGATAAATCCTTATAAAATAGGCATTAATTAATTTTGTAAGAAGGAAAAGGATTGCAAGTGAAAGAGCTGGTTTCTCTACCGTATTTGTCATGATTTAATGTATTTGAAGATGTTGCCCTTTACAAGCTTACAGCAGTATCTGTATTCATGGCTATCCTTTTAGATAAGGCTTTCTGCATAAACAGGTTTCACTTTTGATGAGGGAATATTTGAGTGCTTGTACTTTGATCATGTATTTTTTTTTTTTTTTTAATAATAAACAATTAGAATATTTTGGTTCCTCAGACTTCCCAAATATTTATGTATGGAACGACCAGATCATGACAGTCGCTGGCATCAAAAAAGCTGTACCCCTCCACCATCCTATCCAGCCACACCACAGGTAATCTGGCTTTACTGTAAGCTTCTACTTCTTTTTATTACTGTAGAATCTGATTAAATGTTAATATTCGTTGCCTGACATCATCAATGCCATACTAGAGACTAAGCGCTGTGAGGCTTTCAATTTCATGAAAAAATGACTTCACTGAATAAACTACATACCCTGGGTATGCCCATTCATGCAGCGAGACAGGAAAACCATGCCAAAGCCACCCATTGTTACATCAACCAGAACAAAATGGGAGTTATTTGCCTAAAAACACTTGGGGACCTACTCAGGAGGAGATCGGAGCACTTATGGTCATGTCCCATGTGTGATGAAGCTGATCTTTAAATGAACAATTTGTTGCCTGCATGAACTGTATTGCTCACTGCCATTGTTGCCTGCATGAACTGTATTGCTCACTGCCATTGTTGCCTGTATGAACTGTATTGCTCACTGCCATTCTTGCCTGCTTATAGAGTGGTCACAATACTGAGAACACAGTAGCAACCAGTCTGATGCTGACCGCTACTTCTCAGGAGTTCTGGTTGTTCGTCTTCCTGTGGACTTTAGCCTTGTTTCAGAAGCTTACTGTTTCATGCACAGATTGGTAACACAAAATGTATATTTACCTCTAACCTAAAGTAAAGGACCATTTTTCACACCTTCCACTGGTAATAGGTGTTTCGTCCTTTTTAGGACGAAATTTTTTGTTATTTGAAGCCCCACCCTGGCTTTTGCCAGGGGCCGCAATATAGGCAGGCCATAAATATGGCCAATTGTCTGAACGCGGTTTCTTGGACCTCTCCACGGTGATCCTCATCCGCATGGTGGCACTTTGTGTCATTGGGTGTTTATCGCTTGTGTGATGCCCTAGTGGGGTAGAAAGTCAGTCAGTCAGTCACACCTTCCAGCATATTAGGCATATAGGGCTAGACCTATATTTTATAGGTCAATCGGCACTTGGTGAGTGATGTGGTCAACATCATGTTGTCCGCCTTCACTTCCCAGGACTTTATTTAGTACCTGTTTAAGTATAGGTCTACCTGGGAGCCAAGGTCATTTTTTTTAAGACTGACTTTATCAGGACCTGAATCCATGACCTTCGGATCCACAAGTGAGCATCTAGCCGCTACATCATGGCCTCTCCCTACCTCTAATGTGACTGTTTATAATATAAAATGTATTCTTAACACTATATCTTCAGCTGCTATTGAATACAAGTTTGATTTACTTTTTGCTTTACCATTCTCATTGAGAGCAAAGGCAATGTAGAATAGGTTTTACTAATAGAATTATACATGCATGAACACTAACCAGGCGCTACATACATCTCTTTGTCTTAATCTCCAGCCTTTCTAAACTTTTTAAAAGTAAAAATTGTTTGGTTTCATAAAATAAAGAAAAAAAATTGTATTTTTTGTTTAAATTCCAAGTTATTTGTGAATGTTAACACAAATTCCAACTGAAATTTAAATACCATGCTTTGACCTTTTCAGGTTCCAAGAGCCAATTTATTTATACGCCAAATTGCAGCAGTGACCAAAAAGAAAAAAGTCAAACATGGAGGGCTCAATGCTACCAGTTTAGATGCAAGGTATCAGAACTTGTATGCAATATATTTTGTTTCTACTTGGCTACCTGCTTACAGTGAAACTTCTTCTTTCTCGCCCTCACCATCATCTGTAAACGTCTGCTGAAAATTCTGTTTTTTTTTGTCCACTTCACTTCTGTCCAGAACATGAGTGTTGCATGCACATCCATTTTACAGACCTGACTTATTTGTATGCAGACTGTTGGTTTCTTGCCTCTCAGGCAGATACACTCTGACTTCAAAGGAAGCTCCCAATAAGTCAACTCTTATGACATGCTTCTTGTTTTCCCTATATTAGGGTCCCAGAACCCACACGGGGAGCTTACAGTAAATAATTCAAGATCATCATATGTCTAAAAAACACTGGTTACAGATTGCATTTCTCTTGTCCTCTGCCATAAAAAATTGTTAAGTGGTCAGGTTGTCTGCCTTTTCTGAAGTTGTCAAATTATTGTCAGTCTGTGTTCATTATTCCCCCCCCCCCCCACCATGAGGGGGAATTTCTTTGTCAAAAATCCTAGGAATGTTTAACTGCAGCCATAGAGTTGATAAGTTATAGGGATTCTTTCAGCAGGCACTCAGCTATAACAAAAATGAACCCTGGTGCTGTGGTCAGTGTTCTTGTTTTTCAACATTGTGGAGTGAAATTCAATTTCTAGAAGTAACGTGGATGGATTTTATCTTGCTTACTTGGTTTGTTTAATGATTTTTTTTTAAAAAGTTAGTTGTGGATCATTTACAGGACGTTGCAGAACCAACCCCAGCATTTTTTGGCTGTTGTGATTTTTCTAGGCAAATGTTACTTCAGTAGTTTGCCATTGTTTTCTGAACGGTCATCTCTCAGTACCATTGTCAAAACCAATGCAAGACAGTCTGCAGTTGGGATCGAACCCAGGGACCCCAGCATTACAAAGCGCATTCACAACGCCCAAGCCACGGATGCTGACAATCTACAGAATTTGATTGAAAGTAAATTAGCGAGGATGTATGGTTTTAATCTATTGTGCAGCATGTCTTAGTATATCAAGTTCTTACTCTTCAACTCTTTACTGTAGTGATTGTTATTTATCACCTTTTCAGTTTAGTTATATAGCCAGACATGGACACTATCTAAAGCTAATATATGCAAAATCACAACCTGAGATGAGGTGCCTGAGAAAAGCTGCTAACCTAACCATCTGAGATCGAGTGAATAGTGACACTATCAGACAAAAATGGAAACTACACATTGATCTAGATTCATTGAGAAACAGCAGATCAAGTGGTTTGGAGAATGCAGCAAGATCAAATACCATCACAAGCACTACATCTCAGAAGATCCGCTACAAGAGCAAGAGAACACCGCAGAAAATGTAGATCAACAACATTAAAGACACTCTATGTCTTCATGGCATGACAATAGCCAGTGACAGCCAGTTTGCACTAGATCGCAAACTATTCCTCCCCACGACGCTTAACCGCAGAAGTGATTTATAATGATGATGGACAGTTTAGTTATTCTTTATAAAACTTAGAATGAGAGTATTTTGATCAGACAGAGAAATATACAATAATATGCTGAGAAGGAACAAAGGCTGTGTTAAGACCAAAAAAACATATCACTAAATAGTAAAGAAATGAATGTCTTATAAAATATTACCAATGTATACAATACACAGTTTGACATGGACAGATATAGATATCAAAGACACAAGGTGACAACAAAATAATCCAGAAAAAAATGAAATCTTTGTTTAGCAACTGATTGAATCAATATAATGGATAAACCAGTAACTGTATTGTGTACTAATATTATTCCGTGGATAAAGTACATCAGATTATTGAAAATATTGATTAGCACAGCCTTGTATGAAAGTGACAAAGAAATATTGATTACGTTTTCGTGTTCATGTATACAAAAACTGAATGAGTGATTCTCCAAATGATGGTCCTAGATATATAATAAATTAGCTAGAATGATAAAATATGTGTTTTATGAATCAAGCGTATACATGTATCCTTTATGTTGCTGTGTGTTTTTGGAGATGAAACACAGAAGCATAGATTTTAGCTGGCACCCAGGACTTTTATTCTGGCAGAGGCAATGATTCGCCACACAGGCACCTTCTATTAGGCACAATCTTTTTCTTCTTTTTTTTGTTTTGAATTAGGCATAGTAGGTAGGTAAGTTGTACCCCACCAGGACATCACACAAGCGATAAACACCCGGTGACACAAAGTGCCACCATGCAGATAAGGATCACCCTCGGAGAGGTCCTAGAAACCCCATTTCAGCCATTATGGCCATATCTATGGCCTAGGTCATATTTATGGCCCGGCTATATTAAGGGCCCCGGCAGAAGCTAGGGTGGGGCTTCAAATAACAAAAAACTGCATCCCACATGGGGACGACTCATAATCTATATTAGGCATAATTTGTAATAGCCACTTTGCGGTAAAGTACCAGCACCTATTTTATACATGTTATGGTGAGTAAAAACCCTCTTTTCTTTTCTCTAGAGAAAAGCCATGATGGTGCCCTTTTTAGGCTGGGTTGACCTGGCAGTCAAGGTCATTATAACAAATGGGACTCCATGCAGATATAAACAGGATCATAAATATTTATTCCTAATTATGTTAAATCATTATATTTACAACAATTACTGTTGGGTTCACTTTCTTTCAGGGGCGCTGAGCGAGTCTTGGCATGGAGACAAAAATTTAGTCAGAGTCATTCCCCCTGTTTGAGTGGAGCCACAATGTCATCATCAGCTTCTGGTAGTCGCCTGTCCACAGATGGTAGTGTATTGGCCTCATTGTATCTTTCCATAAGTACTGTGATAAGAGTTTTATTTTATCAGTTAGTACTTGTTAACAGGGAGTCGCCATGGCAGAGCGGCTTGACGCTAGCCGCGGATCGGAAGATCATGGGTTCGCTCCCTGGCAGAGCCAGACTTTTTTAAAAATGACCTTGGCTCCCAGATTGACCCAGCCTTTAGTGGGTGCCGGGTGCAATCCCGGAAAGTAAAGGCCGCCGGCGTGATGCTGACCACATCAACCATTTTGTGCCGATTGGTCTATAAAATATAGATCTAGCCCTATACACTAAAGGCGTGGAAAAAGAGTCTTTCACTTTACTTACTTGTTAACAGGCAGCATCTATGAATTAGGGTTTGCAAGCTCAGTTGCATGCTCATGATATCTTCTTCTTTTTTTAGTCATGCCATGTGGTGCTGGTAGTCATACCTTTCCACAGCCTTCTGTCTTGTGTGTTTACAATCAGTTCTGATACAGATGATCTCCCTTCGTGCCGTCAAACTGTACTGCATCATCTCTTTCCTTTTCCCTCTGCACTCTTTTTTTACCCCTCAGATTTTCCCACTTCCATAATGCACTCCAGTTTTCTCCTTTTTATGACATGCCAAAGAATGTAGATGGTCTCCTTCTGATGTGGGCAATCAGTTCTCTTAGTGAGTTAATTTCTTTCCAGGGATCTTCATTACTCCTTTTATCTGTCTAGCATGTTCTCATCATTCATTTATAAAACCACATCTCTGCTGCTTCTAGATAATGTTTCTCTACTCGAACAACTGTCCATGATTCACTTCTTTATATCAGGAGAGGATGAATATAGCCCTTGAGAATTCTCTTTGTTATCTCACATGACCAAAAAAAAAAAAAGATTGCATAGAATATTTTTCACATTGTGTAAAATGCCAATTGAGCTATTCCTTATTTAACTTCTTGGAGACATCTTCCATCTGACTTATCTGATCCTAACAAACCTGGGTTCAAAGTCAGCTACAGGCTTTTTGGTAGCAGACCACTTTGCATTATTATCTTTGAACCACTAAGAAAGCAAGGGTGAATTCACAATCATCATTATCATGAATGCCCTGCAGCTAATTTGTCATATTACATCATGTAACATGATCACCAGAAGCACAGATAGGTTAATTTTCTTGCTTTTGCCTTTCCTAATGGCCAAGACAACCAGGGCAAACTACTGAATGTAAAAATTGCCTAGCCTAATAAAACCACACAACGGCCAATACATTCTGGGGTTGATTTTGGCTATACAGAAGTTGACAAGCACTTAACTTGTTAATGTGTTAAATAGAACTGTTTCACTGCGCTCCAGCAGACAAGTGCTTGCAGAGTAAATTTTTAAAATATGAAATTTAACTGTAAATGATAATATTACAGCTTGTTGTGCCATGCTGACAACAGCATAGTTAGCAGTAAACTTTGGGCACATCTGAACACTTTGATAATACAGAAATAAATGTAGCAATATTTGTAATTTTCCTGAATGTGGACTTTTTATTATTCTAAACCTATTTATACATTTTTCACTGTTGTAAGAAGTCTTAGAACCAGCAAGAATGTTTGGTCACTATCACACTCTTGCTGCATTCTTGCAAATGACTAATGTTTAGTCTTACTTGGGGAAAAACAAATTTGGTAATTTATTTCCAATATATGTCTTTATTCAATGCTGGTAAAGTGTTTTTCAAGTATACATTGTATAATTTAGGCTACTTCTTTTTTTTACAGTAATATCAGGATAGGATTTATATAGCTCTTGAGTTGTCTCTTTCTCATTTCCATTAATTAAAAAAAAAAAAGATTGCATAGAATATTCTTCATTTTGTAAAATGCTGCTTTTGCTTTAGCTTTGCTACATTTAACTTCTTTAATACGTGTTTTATCTGCTGTTATCAGGTACTCAAGTACTAAAACATATCAACTTGCTTTTTGTTTTACTTTAACTGATGACAGTACCTGAAAAAATGTTTTACCTCACAAAACAGATAGTCCAACAATTGAAATGAGGGAATTTAGACCTACCCACCTTCCAACTAACAGTCACCGCTGCATGTTGAGAGATTCAGGAATCAGTCAGTCAGACGATAGCCTGGATGAAGATATAAGTTCAGAGAGAATTAGAAGTCACAACGCACCCAGACCTGCCCAGATCTGCATCAGAAAGCCAATCCCCTTTCCACTCACGCAGGAAATCTACAGTGCCAGTAATGCCATCAAATTTATTTGTCATCAGATGAGAAACCAGGAAGACTACAACACTGTGAGTAAATAAGAGACAGCCTTGACTCTTTCTACATCTTAAGCCTAATAGAAATAACGTGAAACTTAGCCACAAAGAGACCCAGGTCAAATCCTTGGTGATGGTGTGGATTTTTTTAATGGAGGAGGCAAAAATATAACCCTAACCTTCACAGTCCGAGGCGACAGCACTAGCCATGAGGCCCTTATGCTCAGGCTCAAAGACCCCACTGCCTAATCGCAAAATTGGTAAACACAGTCAGTAATGGTCAAGACCTGTCTCAGTGTTTGATCATTTTTACCGCTGCCTCTTCTTCTCATCTCTCTTTTATGTGTTTGCCTTCTTTGTCAACTATCGCTTCATTATCATCGTTTTTATCAATCTCTTCGCCTTCTTCTTCATTGTGTTCTTGCAGCGATTTTTTTCTTCAGTTGTTACTGTCTCTCCTCCTTCTTCTTCTTCTTCTTCTTTTTCATCTTCTTCTTCTTCTTCTTCTTCTTCTTCTTCTTCTTCTTCTTCTTCTTCTTCTTCTTCTTCTTCTTCTGCTTCTTCTTTGTCTTCTTCTTCTTATTCCTCCTATTCCTTAGCTCGCTACCGCAATTTTCACCACTTGTCTTTCTCTAGCTGAACCTATTTATTCTTCTATTTCCTCATTTTTGAATTGTTTTATTCTTTCTTTTTTTTTTTCATCTTTATTCTCTATTGCATATTAGGCTTGTGAAATGACAAGTGAAAGTAACTGCTAGAGAACCATCACCTGTACAATACATAATAAAAAAAAATAGAAACCACAATACTCTTAGATCACATTGCTGTTCAGCCAGTGGAATCCTAAAATTGGTGGAATGCTGCTTCCAAACATTTTTAGTCGTTTTTTTTTTGTGTAGACACAAAAAAAAAAAAAAAAAATGGAATGTGTACATGAATTTTTAAAAATCCTGTAAAAAATTTAAAAAAAAAAAAAAAAATTAAAAATATTATAATTACCAAGAGCCTAATTTGTTAAAGTTCAAACTTGATCTATCAATTTGAAAACAAAATCTATTTTTCATGTTTTACTTTGAATGAAAATATTAATAAAATAGGGTCAATACCGCATTTACAACAGTGCCCTGTCTCTTATCTCAGACATGTTCACAACAACCAAACACTGTGTCACTGGAACTGTGAAACTCATGGTTCCATACAAGGACTTATAATTTGTCCATGTAGTAGGGAATAACTACGACAGTGAAGCTTGAGGACTGTATAATGCACAAGTAAAAAGAAAGAATAAAAGGAAACAAGTCTCATTATATTGGTAATATAGACTAAAAAAGAGGTTGCTGCAGTCTCCAGTGCTTTTGCAGGAGCTACCAATGCTTTCTTGGCAACTGTAAGTCACAAATGCTGATAATGTCAGTAGTATACCATTCATTAACAAGCTAAATTACAAACATGATATTAGAGTAAAAGCATGATAAACCTTATTCATAACTTATTATCAATGCACAATTAAAAAGTAAGTGAAGGAGCCTTTTCCGTGCATTCAGGTGTAATGGGCATATAGGGCTAGACCTATATTTTATCGGCACTCCCTGGGTGATATGGTCAACATCACGCTGGCTGTCTTTACTTCCCAGGACTGTACCTGGGACCCATTTAAGGCTGGTTTCGGCCTGAGAGCCAGGTCATTTTTGAAAAAAATCTGGCTCTGTCAGGACGTGAACCCATGACCTTCTGATCTTCTTTTGAGTATCTAGCCTCTACAACATGGCAGCCAAATGCACAGGATTTAATGTTAACTCTGACCTAAAGTTTTTGTGTCTTTTTGTTTCAGGTTCTTGATGACTGGAAGTATGTGGCTGCAGTACTTGACCGGCTTCTAATGGTTATCTTTATTCTTGTCTCTCTTGGAGGGACATTAGGGGTCCTTATCAACACCCCACATCTATTGGAAACTGTTAATCAAGATGAGATTATAGCTAGAAACAACCCACATGGCTGATGTCTGCTAATTCGTGACCCTTTTCACTAGATCTCATCATTGTTTTCGGTCCTTGATAACATCATTACATCTTTTATCATTTCATTAACCAGTAAAGGACTCAGTATTTCGTTTTCTATTACTTGATGCCCAATTTTCTAGATTTTGAGTTTTCATAGCATGTATGGATTCATTGTCAATTAATGTTTATGTTTTCTTAAAACTTTATTGATGTTTATGAATGGACTATTTAAACAACAAAAATGTTTAATAATCAGAACAGAGTATGTAGTTAAAGTTGGTAGTAAAAAAATATTGAACTCATGTCATAAATGCTTGGAAATGTCAGTTCCTCACACAGGCATTGTACTGTGTATGATAAGTTAAGGAGGATCTTCCTTGCTAAGCGGTTAAGCACATTGCCTCATGTTCTGAATGAAGATCATGAGTTTGTTTCGCGGACTGTGTCATTGATTTGACAAGTGTAATTTCATTTTTTACAGATATCTGGGGATTTTTGACAGAGCTGTGGTGTTTAGCTTTGTATGATGCTTTTGGCAGATGGCTAACCATTCTGCAAAGATATATAAAGCCATAAAAGATAATACAGAGTGCAATGAAGTTGATCCTTTTCAGCTTTAAACTGTAAACATTTCATGACTTATGGATGTAAGTCAACTGAATCTGCCTCAAAACAGGAGATATGTGGCATGAATTATTACCAGAGCCACATTTAATCTTAGTGAAGCCTTAAGCTAACAGATAACAGGAAGGCAAAAGCTGTGTACACCAGGGAGTTTAATGGGAGTAGGCCGCTAGGCAGACTAAGAAGGTGAAGGAGAGATAATATCCTGGCAGATCTACAAACACCTGTAGTTACCAACTGAAAGGAGAATGCAATAACAGAGATAAATAATGTGGTGATATATGATCAATGAACCGCAAGGACTCAGAATGCTGAAGAATCAGAAAAAGAAGACACAAAAGAAGACAAAGAAGGAGGAGGAAGAACTAGAAGTCCCACACTGTCCAACCTAGATGAAGCTGTAAGACTCCCCTATTAAAAATCCCACCAGAAGACCTCACAGCATTAGAAAACATATAAAATTTATGTTGAGGTCCCACAGATTGTGAGGCCTAAGCTGTAGCTCTCTCGTCCTAAGCCAGAATCGAGCCTTGATGACGTAATGTATTTAGTAAACCACGGCGCTTACCAGACAACCACGTCAAGCATGACCATGGAAATAGCCGCTGCTTCTAGAGCTTTAGCATGGGTATCCGAGCAAACCGCCACACAAGCAGTAATTGTCTCAGACTCAATGAATATGCTTCAGAAAATAGCAACTGGCAGTATGCGCTCTGAATGGATAGAAAGCATTCGGAAATCGCACTTAACTTCCGTAACCTGGATCTACACACCGGGTCATGCGGGCGTAAAGGGAAATGAGCGAGCGGACCAACTGGCAAGCACAGCACTAATGATTGCGGGAAAAAGCATGGACAGAGCAGATATCGTTAACGCTGTACGTACTGGGCTAGTGGATAATATCGAATCCCTGACACTAACACGATTGCGTGACATGGGAGTTAAGCATGGTGAAGCACGTCTTTGCCGTCTGCGAGGCCGAGAAAGGAGACAATATAACCAGCTTCTCATGGGGACAATTAGTAGAAGTACTTTGGAGTGGCTGCTGCTTCGGAGGACTGCGCACGCATGGGTATGCCCAATGTGCAGTGACGTCGATTGTGATAACAAAACACAAAATAACATTTTGTAGGAAGTCGGCATTCCGAAACCCAAGTTCAAGGTGTCTCCTTCGTGCCAAAGAACTGCATGGCTGTTGGGTGAACAGTCGTTAACGAAGGCAGTCAGGTCGTTGTAGGGGCGACGCCTGCTGGTGGATGTAATGTCCTAAGTCCCTTTCCCAGCTAATAGTGAGGGTACTGCTGGGGTGACCATTTGTTAACCCCTCACATAATGCTTCAAGTCACAGTGGACGCTAGGCACGGCCACTTTTTTTTTTTTTTTTTTTTTTTTTTTTTAGCCGTGGCAGTTCTGCCAGGCGGTGGTCGTTGCATTTTTGCTCCATTTGTAGACTGGAAGGATATGGTTTCGTCACCCAGCTTCTGAGTTGAGTGCATGGTGTGACACTGTGAGCTACGAGTGTTTTTCGTTGGCACAGGAGCGGAGCAACAATGGGGTGACCCGTTTGCTATGATGCTGAAACTAGGATTACCAGATTACCAGATTACGGCAGAACTGTAATTTAACATTTTGTGAGTAAAATGACTTATGTATTATGTGGCATAAAGATTTTCTGTACTTGCAATCTCTGGAGGGAACTGGCAATTACAGTAAAATATGCTATGGGCTGCAGTAGTGTCTAGTAGATCAAAAGGTAATTTGATCATCAAATACCTAAGAAAGAGGACTGCATTTAAAAAAAAAATCAAAATACAGCTTTATCACAGCATTATGAGGACTGAATAGCTGAATAAAAAAAAATATGTAAGACTCCAAAACAAAACAAAAATCACTTTCAAACCTCAGACAATCATCATCTGTTTTGTTGTTGTTGTTGTTGTTTAATTTGTGTACTTTGTCTCTGTCAAGGAAATCTGACAATTGTTTATTTACTGCATGCTATATTAATTGCTTATAAATATATGCTCGCACAATTATTGTGGTGGTTTGCCTTAAACTTCCACATCTACATAAAAATTTATCATAAGCAATAAATGACTACACCTCCAAGGTTGTCTTGAACACCTGACATTGAAGCACATAATTGTCTCTTTTGTTTCCACTTTGCAAATTATCCCCAAAAAGAGAATAGGCCTTTAACCAAGTAAAAACCCTCCTGTGTTTGGTCATATCCCACAGCTCTCCCCATTCCTCAAATGATTAATCTCTATCTTTAATTTCTTTCTGTTTCAAGACCATCTCTAAAACTTTTTGCTCTATGCATTGCAGAGAAATCAATGCTAACTGTGCTGTGAGTTATGAATTGTTGAGCAAAGTCAAGAAATGACATCATAGCACTCAAGACAATCCATAAGTGCTCATCTTCATCTTCAACAGCCAGAGCATAGTTCCAATTTGTTGGAATTAGTAGCAGTCTGACTGTTGGTCTATTTTGCCTTTCCCCTGAATGTTGCATGTTCACCAGATCCTCTGGTTATGAGTTGAGTTATGAATTATATGTTGGGTTATCTTCACTCCTGACATGTCCATAGATACTCAGACTATCCCATCTAAATATATATCAGCATTCCGTGGTTAATAGTGCTAGTCATGTCTTGGTTGATACAACTTGTCTTACATTTGGTGTATCTCTCATGTTTAACTGTGCTAATCTTTACCCCCATTCCTCATATTCTTATCAGTGACGTGGACACACTGCTCCCCAAATCCTTTAATTACCCTAATTCTCTGAGGGTATTACCCATTGGATGGCCATCTGCAGCTAAGAAATAATTGTCTAGATCATCAGCTCTAGCACTACAAACAACAACAGTTGCTAGTTGTGCCATTAACAGGTTCTCTTAATGTGTGCCCTATAAGAAACTAATGGCATCTTCCTTGTGTGCTACAACAGTGTTAGGTTCAGCATTGCAAGTTAAGAATATTTTCAGCGTTACTATTGTTCCCTAAGTAAAGTTAAATATTGAAATAAGAATCAACATCACAGCACTCGGGACACTCCCATAAGTGCTCCATCCCCCATCTTCAGCAGCAAGCAAAGATTTAAAATTATGATGGTACCGGTAACTGTGTAATTGTATATCCATCTCGCCTTTTCCCTGAGTGTCAAGCGTCTGCTATATCTCTTCCTAGTGCCATTCTCCTCAGACTGTAATGATCTATCTGTGCGTCGGCACTGTTCACTCTCTCCCAAAGGCCCCAACAACATCCAGTTTGTCATACATCAGTTCACCACCAAGAGGTGCAGAACCGGCCAGTCTATCTGTCTGCTTATTTCCCGAAACGCTGGCATCACCTGGAAAAAATATCCAAAAGATGCTAACTACCCAGGACCTTTGAAGTGATGCTTACCACTCTGCACGGAACATGACTGTCTCCACCTTTCTCAACATGCTCTGTTAGCAGATACAATGACGACATCTGTGTACAGTTGATTCTTAAGCCAGCAGAAAGCAGCAATGATTGCCTCCACCTTCATTCTCAAACTAGACATTGTGATATCATATGCCAGACTTTGTTGCACCCCTCAACACAGAGCCATATGTATAGACAATCACAACACCTGGGCGGGATTTGTCATGAATCATTTGTTGAACTTCTGATTCTGCAGCACCAGCTGGCCAGTCCCTGCACTCACATCCCAAAGTAGTTAGAACCCTACACAAGTCTGAAACCTGATTGGACACTTTGACCCACTCCTATCCTCACCAAAGTTTATCAAGCCTGCACACATGTCCAATTGTGTCTTCAGCTTGCGCCATCCATGACTTTCCTCTTTTCAGTCTGTGACAGCTCTACCTAAGGCTTCATGCAGGAGTTGCCTCTTGTCAGCAGCTACTCTGAGATATGATTTTACTTGCAGAACTTTGAGCCTATCTGCAATAGTAGGCAGTGCAAGTATGTATCACATAAATACTGCCGGGGTATCTCTTGTACATCCCAGAATTACCCACTTGGCTTCATTCTGTATGCGTTCAAGTTTCATCAGCTGACTCTTTGATAAGTAATGTTTATATTTAATGATGAGAACACAAACAATGCATTGCAGGCATGTGTACATGTCTTCCTTCCTCCAGGCTGCAACCCAAAGGGAGATTAGGATTTAAAAAATATCAGTCAGAAGTGCTGACCAACAGGGCCATACCCAGATGATTTCGTTCAACCTACAAATAAGTTATAATCTGGGCACCCAAAACTGCTTCACTAGTCTGGTAAAACCAATGCAGGTAAATTGAGTTTTTATTTGCAATGTGTCACACAATTTATCACCTGGTATATTTACTTTATCTCATCATGACCAGGTAATAAATTGTGTAATATATTGTTTTATTGTCTTTTCAGGGAAGGGGGGGGGGGGGGGAATTCACAATGAAAACAACATTATTGTGATAATTATGCTATATGCTGGTCATTGTCTGTGTGGAAAATAGGACAAAGTAAATCTTACATAATTTCTCATCATATTTTATCATCAACCAACTTTGAGATACCCACTGCCACTGCCAAAAACTGAAAATATGACAACACTGAATACTCAGGCTCAATAATTAACAATGGACACTCAAAAAAGAAGTCAGAAGGTGATTGGCAATCACAGAGTTAACAGCGTTAAAAGCCTGTAGTAAACACTACTGGTAAACAAATCAAAAGTACATATTGTTAGCATGCAAATTTCCACATATGCGTATGAATCCTGGACTATTTATGAAGAAAGCTTTGACCGCTGAACTTTATAGTTTACAGAAAATTCAAAGAATACTGTGCAGCATAAAGAAGCAAATACCAACATTCTACAAGATTTGAAAATTAAAAACAAAAATTACTTATGAACAGTAAAATGCCTTGGAAAGTTGAATAAATTTGTAATACTAACAATACATTGGCTAAGAAAGAACAGCAAAGGAAGGCATGATTTCTAGAAGAAACAGGGCCAAACAATATAGAGGTTGATACAAGTCATTAAAGACATCAAAAGCTTACAAAAATGCATGATGCAAGGAGACTAGTGAAAGATGAAATCTTTCCTGCAGGCTGAGATGATTGCAACATTCTGCAAAGAATTCATTAATTTTATTTCATCCTATACTAAATCATCTAGAATACAGCTTTATAACCAACTAAACACAGGCTAGTAACTGTGTTCTACTAAAAATTAAACTTTATAGCTATATTGACAAAGAACAACTGTGGTGGGATATTTATAAAAGCTTCCTCAGGGTAAAGATGCATTTAAGCAAATGAGTCCTGTTTCTATATTAAAAAACAAGTGAAGTGAAAAATATTTTTTGATGAGCTACACAAGTACATACATTAAATTATGTGTTACATATAATTAAATGACCTTGACTCTTGAGAGTGTGTTGCTTTTATGAGAGACAAAATATGTGTGTATTTTTTACATATCTTCTTGAAGTATTCTAAATGTTGCTTTGCTCACAAAGTTTTAATTCTTCTTCTTTTGCTTCTTCTTCTTCAGCATTCCAAGCCCTTAAGGTTAACTACTGCAAATATTCCTCTCCTTCACTCATATCTGTGACTGGCCCTCTCTTTATAGTTAGTGACTCTAAGTATTTATAGATCTGCACAGATGTGACCTCTTCACCATCATATTGATCTGCCTCATGTCCTACGGCCATTCAACTCTTTTATTTATTAATACAGTTTTTGCCTATCTGCCATTTTCTGTATATGTCCCGGCCCTTTTAGTCTAACAGCCCTTGTGCTGGTGATCAGTGGTGATTCAAAACAATTTGCAAAAATCGTTGTTGTTTCTCATTATCCATTCCCCACTGCTGGCATCAACAGTTTTAATAAGGTTTTATCTCTTTTAGTTGTGCTCCAGATAAGAGTTTGGATTATGACTATAAAAACATTTTTTTTTTAAATTATTATTAAAACAATTGTTTCATTAGAATAATTTTGCACAACACTGCACTGTCATTCACAAAAGGTGTGTATGCACAATTTCAACTAGATAGCATATCAGGAAACAGTGTAAAAAATCAATAAGAATGTCCAGCTCAAAGAAACATACACACATACATAAAAAAGCCAACTTAATAAAAGATTAATTGATTTGTGGATAATAGGGTATGGCAGAGATGAACATGGAACAGTGAATTATTTTCATTCTGTGTCAGCATTTGATTCTCTTCCTTGTGGATTATGGACTGAGACTGCTCACAATCTCAAACAGCCATATATTGAAATTAGATTGCATACAGAATAAAGCTACGGGGTTCATTCTAGGATGTACAAGAGATACCCAGTATGTGATAAATGCTTGTATTCATTCAATCAGCTACCGTCTCCACAATTAATTCTGGCTACATTGGAAATCCAACACACTCTGTCTTTCACCCTGAATGTAAACTCTCTCAAACTGCTGTTTGTCCATTGCTTGCTGCTATCCTTACTTTTATATCGCTGTCTGCCTCTTGCTCAATTACCTTAAACTTGTCACTCCAGTGTGCTTTTTGATAAGTGTATTGATCGCCCACGCCAGTCGACAAGGCACCTGGTGATGATATTGTCTTTTAGTCGACTTCTGTGGCTTAGGCATCGCGAACGCGCTTCGTAATGCTGGGGTGCCGGGTTCGATCCCTGCTGCAGATGGTTTGTCTTGCACTGGTTTCGACAATTGTACAGAGAGCCGACCGTCCAGTAAGCAATGGCAAACTACTGGACGTAAATTTGCCTAGAAAAACCACAATAGCCAGAAAATGCTGGGGTTGGTTCTGCAACGTCCTGTAAAGGATATGCAACTAATTAATTAATTGTCTTTTAATTTTGCCAAAATATTTCACTCGTCTCTTTTTGTTTATTTCCATCAGCATCTCTCGGTTCATAGCGTGCGGATCAGAAGGTCCCTGGAGGAACCAGTCTTTTTTTTTAAAGTGACCTTGACTTCCAGGTGGACCCTGGATATGGTTTAGGGTCAGTGGCTAATGATAGAAAAGTTGTGGATGGCTCGGGCTGATGACACAGTCTGAGAAGTGTCTGATTGAAAACGTTGAATGAGTAGAGTAATGGGTCAAAATGCCAGAAGACAAGAAATACACACTTGAAAACATTGGTTTAGGAGATCTTCTTTTCTTCTTTTGTCAAAATCAGTGCCAGGGCGCGCTCAGTCGTCATATGCCGTGATGTTATGAAGTCTCAAGTTGTCCGTGACTCCTTCAATCATCTTCTTCTTGGTCTTCCCCTGCCTCTTGTTGTTTCGATTTTCAAATGCTCTTGATGCTGGCATCGTTGGTTCCAGGCTTGAAACCATTTCATTCTTTGCTTCTCAATAAATGTTACGATGGGTATGGTTCCAAATAGTTCTTGTAATCAAATCGTTTCTCACTCGATCTCTTCTGGAAGCCATTCTCAAAAATCTCATTTCACAGGTGGTTAGTCTTCTCTCATGTTCTTTTGTTAATGTCCAAGTCTGACATTTTTAGGAGATCAGTGGGTTAAAATGTCAGAAGAAAAGTCATCCAGGTTTTGAAAACATTGGATTAGGAGATCAATGCGTCAAAATGTCAGAAGAAAAGTCTTCCACGCTTGACAAAATTGGATGAGGAGATCAATGGGTCAAAATGTCAGAAGAAAAGGCTCCCACGCTTGACAAAATTGGATTAGGAGATCAGTCGGTCATAATGTCAGAAGAAAAGTCATCCACGCTTGAAAACATTGGATTAAGAGATCAATGGGTGAAAATATCAGAATAAAAGTCATCCACGCTTGAAAACATTGGATTAGAAGATCAATGGATCAAAATGTCAATAAAAAAGTCAAAGTGGTGCAGGGTAATAATGACACTGGGCTGAAAGCACAGAAATTGACCAGCATATTTTTCACAGGAGGGAATTAAACAACTGACTAATGACAGTTCTAGCCTGTGTGACGTGATGCCTATTCAGATGTCTTTGAAGATAAAAAGATAAGCTTGGAGATTAATAGCAAATGCAAATGGATGATGTTTACTGCAAGAAAGCCTGGCATATATACCACACATAGAGTTTGAGACTGAAGGTGGAGATTGTGGCTGCAGCTTTTTCCATTGGCAGAAGAATGGACTTAGGCTTGTCCGCTAACTGTTCAAATGGTAAATGTTACTGTAAAGAGAGCCGCAGGGGCTAGCACTCTTGTCTACCAGCTAGTGGTCATTTGTTCCAGTATCCTCAATGCAAAGAATAAAAAATAAAAAAAACCTACTTATTTAAAAAAAAAGAAAAGCAATTTTCTTGAAAGTAACAGGCAGGGGTCTATTCTTGTACAATCCTACAGCATTGATTCCGGTGACACTTGAAAGAGACTTGGGTTCACCATGCAATATTCTCTCAAATCAGTGGGTAGCCAGTGGATGCTATCTAGCAGGATTTGAGTTGAGTTAAGTTGAGCTGAGAATTGACATCACAGCACCCAGGAAATTTCCATGCATGCTCCCTCCTTATCTTCAGCAGCCAGCGCAGAGTTCCAATACTGATGGTACCGTCACAATCTGGTTAAATGTCCGTCTTGCCTTTCCTCTGAGTGTAGTCAGCCGGACAGACCCTTTGGTTACACCCAGGTGCCTCATTCTCTCCAGGCCATAATAATCTTCTTTCTCTACTGATTCAGTTGCTTATTCTCAAAGAGCCTTGACCAGATCTGCTTTGTCATGTATTAATTTACCATCTAGTGGTGCAGATCCAGCCAATCTGTCTGCCTGTTCACTACCCACCATGCCGGCATGACCTGGAGAAAAGATCCAAAGTATGCTCACTACCTGTGACCTTTCCAATGAAGATTACCATTCTGCTTGAAGCCTCCCTGTCTTCACCTTTTTCAGCATGCTTTCAGAGTCTGTTACAATTACGACATGTGTATACATCTTGTTTTCTAGCCACCGGAGAGCTGCAGTTACCACCTCCACCTCCATTCTCATGCTAGATGTTGTGGTGTCATATGCTAGGGTGTCTTGCACTAAAGATTTCCCATTGGCTTTCGCTAGGAACCCCCAGGCATTTCTCTTTCCTCTCAGCACCGAACCATATGTATAGATAATCAAATCATCTGAGCGTGAATTGTCGTGAATCAACTGTTGGACTTCCACCTCCTGACCACTCTCTGCACACCCGGCCCAAAGTGATTATAACCCTACACAGGTCAGACTTTTCCGCTGGTATTCTGACCCACTCCTCTCCTAGCCCAAATGTTCTCCAGCATGCATACTTGTCTTATTGTGTCTTCTGCTTGAGCCATCCACGATTTTCCCCTTTTGAGCCCCTGACCCTTGCCTGCAGCCAAAGCTTCATACAGAGGGTGTTTCCTGTCTGCAGCTACTCTGAGGTATGACTTAGCTGCAACACCTTTAGCCTATCTGCAATAGTCGGCAATGCAAGGATGTATCGCATGCACACAATCGGGGTGTCTCTTGTACAAACCAGGATCAGCCGCATAGCTTCATTCTGTATGCGCACCAGTTTCTCTAGCTGACTCTTCAAGACAGTGAGTAGCCCATAATCAATCGCTGAGATGATTAAGTGCTGGTAAAGTGTGAAAAGCATTCTCTGCTTCATGTCCATCACTGCCATAATCTTTAGTTCATTTAGACCTTTTTGAACCCTTGTCACAACTCCCTCTATGAGATCCCTGAAAGACAAACTTCTGTCAAAGGTGATTCCCAGGTACTGCAGTCTACTGTCTTTTCTTATGTCCCTGCCATTTATTTTAAGTATGGGGAACATCAGCTCTAACAATCCTGTTGTCCAAAGAACACCACAGGAGGGTTGCCTTTTCTGGGTTGAGTACAGCACTCATCTCTGTACACCAGTCAATCACCTTATCTACTTTTGCCTGTAACTCTTCAGCTATTTGATTCCGATCTCTCCCCTTCTTATATACAAGAACATCATCTGCAAATGTCAATATTCTGCCAACTCCAGGTGTTTCCAGGCAGGCAATCTTGCTTGTAAAAACATTGAATAGTACAGGTGAAACTGCATCCCTGTGGCAGTCCTGGAGCTATAATACATGGTTCAGAGGTCCATGAACCCAGGCAGAGAAAGGGTTTTTGTGTGGGCAGTATACAACAGTATGCAGAATTAGGACCTTTTTTTTAAAGACATCATTTTTACAGTGCTGCTGTAATAAGACAGTGGGCTGCACCGGTTTTTTTTTTTTTAAAGACCCTTCTAGGAAAAAGGTTTGACTGTATAGCCAATCTCCACTGTGAAGACAACACAAATCTGTATTTATACAGATTAGTGAGTGAGTGAGTGAAATTGTACCCTCATGACTGCACACCGAAAATTAACATCCGGTGACACAAAGTCCAATGCATCATTACTCTGATGATAATCCCCCAGGCCAAGTCCCGGAAACCATGTTCAAGTGAAAAAGTAAAAAAAAAAAGTAAAGGTCTCTTTTCCGCGCCTTTAGGCGCATAGGGAATATAGGGCTAGACCTATATTTTTATAGACTAATCGGCACAAGATTAGTGATGTGGTCAGCATCACACCGGACCTTCCGATCCGAGTTGAGAGTCTAGCAGCTCCACCATGGTGACTCCCTTGTTCAAGTGTATAAAGTTATATTAGTGCCCCAACAGTTACAAAGGAAACTGAAGTCCAAAACAGCTAGTTTTGTGCTTCTACAGATTAGCAGTATCTAGAAAGCAAATGTTACTGTGCTATGTTAAAACAGACAGTCTTAACATTTGATAAGCATTCAAAACAAAGGCACATAATTGTATATTTCAAAAAAAGTTTCTTTATTAGTAAAAGTCAATTTTCAAAAGCTCCAAGTTAGGTTGCTGAAAACAACTTTACTAATTATCCTTATGTTACAAGAGTGAATATTTTACATTAAGTAATCTCCATGCGTGATGGTCGCCTTTTCGGACTTTAATTTTGCATTTGTTTCTCCTCTCAGTATACACTTTGCACTTATTTGCACAGCTGTTTTTGATTAAGCGACACATTATTTTGGTAGTTTCTTAACAGTAACATTAATACTTAAGGCATTTGGTACCGCACATTTTTGCTAACTGTTATACATTTATTTTTGCTTATATGGATAAAACCAAACAGTTTAAAGTATTCCACTTGTGAAGGAAGTACATGGTCACTTATTTCATACAAACTCAGAGATGAACAATTTGAAGTTTTTGTTTGCGTTGGAAATAAATGGTGGTTATTTTGTGTGAACAGAGCCAATGTAAATGTAGACTGTTTGCTGAGATATGTAAAGCTTAGCTAACAGAAAAATCTCTCTTGTCAGATACACCTAGGTACAGAGATGAGACAAGAAAGACACAAAGATGTTGTCTTGTTGGTACAATAAGGGGTGCAGTCAATCGCAAGGGAAAACAAACTCCAAAAACTGCTTGTATAAATGGGATGTACTAAACACCAGACTTGATGACACAGAGCAGCATAATTGGTTTTATGGTGATGCCTTGGGTGTAAATTAGTGACATAAAAATGATTAGTGCTTCATTTGTAATTTCTGTAGTGTGTGTTTGGTTGCCATCTGTGACTTAGGCATTGTAAATGTGCTTTGTAATTCTGAAGATTTAATTTCCGGGTGCTCCCCATCTGGACTCCAGGACTCAATTCTAGAGAACAAAGAAGAGAGCTACTCCCTCCCCTACCCCAAAAAAAATGCTGTAGGAGATGACTAATTATAGGTGTTTGCTTCAAAGTTGGAGTGCATCTATCTGAGAGGTAATGAACCAACAGGCTCAAATATGGCAGATCTGTCAAACAGATGTGCACACAAAACATCAAAGTTCTGGATCAAGACAAAAGTCCAGGAATGAGTGAACAAGTACTTCTGTCAGAGTTTACAAACAGCAAACACTCAGAAAAAGCAGAAGTAGTCTAGGTGTGGATGAAATGACATCAGACTACTTTGCGTTGATTTTAAGAATGGTTTATAAGTAAACTACTGAATATAAAATGGCTGTGAGTCACTACAAAGAGTACAGTTGAATTTGAACTGGTTTACAATCAGTCATTTACAACTTGAGATTTCTGTGTAGTAGATCGTGTGGCAGTTCCATCAAGTGACAATGTATAAAACTGTAATATGAAATAATCTACAATGAGGAAGTTTAAACTATGTATAATCTAAAATGCATACATATATTCATTATTGATTAGCTCAAAGCTGTAAGCAAGTGCTTATTTCCAATAGGGGTAATCTCAAAATAAAGATTATTATCATAAATACAATAAATGCAAATATAATTGTAGATTACAGTCTAGCACAGAATGTAGTAGTCTAGACTTGTAGATTAATTATCTAGAACAAATTAATTATCTAGCACAAATGATATAGCCTTCATGCACGCTTTTTGTCAATCATAGCACACAGTAGTCTAAATGTTAATTAATATCTAGCATGTCTACAATTGTCAATCCTTATATAGCATGCAACCAATTAGTTTACAACTGTAGATTTTTAATTATCATGCAGTCAAGTAGTTCACGATAGCAGATTATTGGCTACATGTAATTGAGTAGTCTGCACTAAAGATTTTAATTGATTGAGCAATTAACAAGTCTATAATGGTACACTATAAGCTACTATGCAGCCAAGTAGTCTACAAGTGTAGATTCTAATCTAGCATGCAATCCATAACTCTACAATTATAGACTACAATTTAACAGGCAGTCAAAATCTACAAATTTAATTATAATCTAGATGCAGTAAATAGGTCTACAACTGTAGATTATCATTAGTACAGCAATACTGCAGATTGTGTGTCCACAGTCTGGCAGTTATTAGAACAGAAGATTAATGCTGGCTACATTATGAATTTGTTATAACTTTAGATGAATCACATAAGACAAATTAAAATATGGCAGTCATTAGAAACAGATTATTGAAATGGTATGGTGAGATGGTATCTAGCAATATCTTTTCAGATCAACATGTGTAAAACTAAAACTATGAACAAAAATAATGACAACATTTTATATGAGCAATATGAGGGATAATTTTACATTCTGAAACATGAATCGAGCAATAGGTTATGATGATAAGGTGGTCCCTGTGTCTTTTTCATTTAAGACTATCAGTTTTAGCAATAAGACACTAGTATCATTGAAGATAAGGAATACCTTTCTTAACTTCTGGCCTGTTTAAGTATGATGCCAGTTTCATTTATTTAGAACAATAGGTATTTGATGGGTTAAAAGTAAAGGGCCCTTTTCCACACCTTCAGGTGAATTGGGCATATAAGGCCAGACCTAGACCAATCAGTATTCGGTAGTTGATATGGTCAACATTATGCTGGCCACCTTTACTTCCCAGAACTGTACCTGGTACCCATTTAGGGCTGGGTCGACCTTGGAGCCAAGGTCATTTTTGAAAAATGTCAGGCTCTATCAAGGCCTGAACCTATGAACCTCAGATCTGCAGGTGAGCATCTAGCTGCTACACCAGGGCGGCTCCCCTTTTTGATGGGTAGTGTGATAAATAGTGTGTTAAGTGTCTATACTTCTAGAGATTAGCTCACCTTCTTTTCAGACTGCGCTGACCTGGAAGTCCAGATGACTGAAATAAATCCCTGCCTTGAAGGAGTTTCAAACATAAGGCCACCCACCTGGCAAACAAGCATGCCAGTCACTGTGGCTCACAGGAATTATCATGTGCTCAAACTCTTTCGCTCTCAGACAATGTGTAGTGTGAGGTGGCATCCCCCTAGTGCAATGCTTTTCAACTAAGTTTACTTAGGGGCCAACATTCTGAAAATGGTTATTGTCACGGCCCAACATTTAAAGATCATTATTGCAATACAATTAGCAGTGATCCACCGGCCACTTGTTAGACCTCTGTGCGCCAGATTGGGCCTGTGGGTCACAAGTTGAACAGCCCTGCCATAGTGAGTCTCAATCATCAAACAGTGTATTCTCTTACATTTTCAATTTGGTCAGAGAATATCAGGAAATCTAGCAACTCATGGGGCCACATAATCTGTGTTTAGTTTTACGTTAGTTTTCATAATATTTGTTTTTTTCCCACTTTGGCATTGGCTGCCAGAGCTTCTCTGGTACTGAAAGCTTTATCAAAGGAATCAAACTGAAAAACATTTTAAATGGTTACAACTTTTCTTTGATCTAGCCTTAAATGGGTACCAAGTATTGCTCTGGGAAGAAAAGATGGCCGGCATGACACTGACCACATCACCCACCAAGCATCATTGAGTCTAGCATAATACGTCTGATGGGTCACTGGCATAAAAAGGGTCCTTACTTACTTTGCTGATCACTTCTTTACCTCTGTGATAAAATCTTCCATCTGATCTTGTCCATGTCCCTATATACTTCAGCTTGTGTCTTTGTTTCTTTAGTCCATATTCTACTTTGCTGCCGCTAGGCATCACAAGTTAACAGATTACCTGTATCTGAGCTAGGGTCTGCTCAGTTGCAAAATATGCTGCGATGTTGTGGAGTTTCAAGGCATCAGTGACTCCTTCAATCCATATTCTTCTTGGCTGGCCCTACCTCTTGGTGTTTGTACTTTCAAGAGCTTCTGTAATTGTCCCAAATTAATGCTTATGACATCTCAAGTGTGCTCGTTAATTTTAACAAATCTAAACCTGAAACAGAACATCATCTCTCCCTACACTTTGTAAGCTACCATTTCCTGCCGGACCACTGCCGATATTTTGATTGTTGAATGAAAGGTTCCGTCTCTGTGGTTTTTCTTTCTTCTCTTCTTTGTCATTTTCTCCCTCTCCTTGTTTGACCAGTTGTTGTTGCCACATGTCTGCATAAGTGCCACCCTTTTCCAGCAGCTCTGAATGTCTGTAAAAGAAAATGATGAATATTTAGTTTTCAAGAAATTATTGAACATGTGGCATGAGTTAATGTCAAGCATAGACATGTCAATGGAGCCACTGTGGTGTAGCGGCTAGATGCTCAGCTGCGTATCGGAAGGTCATGGGTTCAAGTCCTGATGGAGCTGGACTTCTTTTTCCAGAAATGACTTGGCTCCCAGGTCGACTCAGCCTTAAATGCATGCCAGGTAATGTCATGGGAAGTAAAGGTAGCTGGCATGAGACTGACATGCCCAATACACCTGAAAGCTTGGAAAAGGGTTCTTGACTTTGACATATAGGTATGTCTCTCTATCAGGAACTAAAAAAAAGGAAATACTGTCTAAGTCAGTGGTTACCAATCAGATAAGATGTTTGGGCCTCTCTTAATTTTTAAGCCACCCTACTCTCAAACCACATCTATGTTAACCATGCCTTTCAGTCTTATTTCAGATCAAGGGACCTTAACCCACCAGGAGTGGAACCCATCTTTCTCAAGCTTTATGTCACTCTCATTCTCCCGACCTAACTATCACATCTCATGGCACATTTGAGCAAATTAGCTCTCTCATTTGCAGCCCATCTTACCTCCACAACTTCTCCACACTCTGTGGACTAAAAAAAAAAAGAGGCTGATCACAACAACAGATTGTGACGGCCCTGGTTGTCCTGAAAAGGAGCATTGTTGGAGACGTTGTGACCTGGTGTTTGTTTGGCTTTTCCCGGCGGCTTTGCAGAACGGCAACCAAGCAGCAATAGGGCACCAGCGCAGCGATCAGCACGAGGTAAACCAAGCACCAGCAACAATCAGCTAAAACCCACAGATAAAAGCAATAAGAAAACTGGACTAGACCAGACCCAAAAATCCCAAGCACCACATCGGAATCAGGAAGCAAAAAACCGGATTATCAGGTATGACTACACACCACAAATAATTGAAAATCAAATAAGATTGCCAAGAAACCTTCCTTCATATAGCCGGCCTCCGTGCAGCAGAAAAAGGATCAATTTTTGTAATTTTTGTTGGACAACTGGAATTGGAAATAATTTTTAAGATGTGCTACAAGTCCCTTACTTTTTAATAGTCATAGTTAAGAGAGAAAAAAGCACTATATTAGGATCTTCCCTGTGTGGGTTCTGGTGACCCATAGGAATGGGACAGACCCATTGCCTCCCTAACAAGCATTTTGTAAAAGCCAACTATTTAGGGGTTTCTCCAATGTTGGAGCGCATCTGCATGAGTGCGGAGGAACCAACAGTATGCATACAAGTAGGCCACATCTGTAAAGCAGCTACGCCTGCAAAGTTCAAGTTCTGGGACAAGACTGAAATCCAGAAGTGGACAGACAACCAGAACTTTCCACCAAAGTTCACAGCCAGTGAATACTAAGAAAAAGAGGATCACATTAGGATTACAGAAAAAAACTTCTTCTTTCTTTTGTCAAAATCTGCTTGTGCCGCTAGGCGTCGCAGTCTATCAGATGATCGGCAACCGAGCCAGAGCGCGCTCAGTCGCTTCATATGCCGTGATGTTATAAAGTCTCAAGTTGTCCGTGACTCCTTCAATCCATCTTCTTCTTGGTCTTCCTCTGCCTCTTGGTGTTTCGATTTTCATGTTGTATGCTCTTAATGCTGGCATCGTTGGTTCCATTCTCATAAGGTGACCAAACGATTTCATTCTTTGCTTCTCAATAAATTTAACGATGGGTATGGTTCCAATAGTTCTTGTAATCAAATCGTTTCTCACTCTATCTCTTCTGGTTTTATTCACAGCCATTCTCAAACATCTCATTTCACAGGTGGTTAGTCTTCTCTCGTGTTCTTTTGTTAATGTCCAAGTCTGACACTGATAACCTAATGTCGGTATAAAGATTGTATTTATAATTTGTCTTTTTATCTCAGCTGGGACAGCAGGGTGTTTTAAAATTGGGGCAAGCTGGTATGCGACATTGTTGGCTTGTTGGATTCTTGCTTCGATCTCTCTGTCTATTTTACCATTGGATGTAAAGATACTTCCCAAGTATTTAAATTCTTTTTGTTTTAAGCTGTGATCTAGAATCTTTATGTCGATGGTCTGTTGCTCTCTACTTATGCTCATGACTTCTGTCTTTTCAGTATTGATCTTCATATGATGCTTGAGGCAACTGTCGTGTAGTAGGTTTATGTGGTCTTGCAGCTGTTTACTTCACTGTGAAATATGCATTGATCGTCGGCAAAGAGCAGCAGTTGAAGTCCTCCTGTTTATCGACATCTGTTGGTGTTATGTCTATTTTATTAATATTGTCCATAAATATTATGAAAAGTAAAGGTGATAATACACAACCTTGTCTTACTCCTGATGTTACTGGAAACCAGTCTGTGATGCCAGCTCTTGTTCTAATGGCGCTTTCACTTTGTCTATAAAAAGCCCTAACACAATCTAAAATTGTTCCATTTATACCGTAGTTTTTCAAGAACTTTCCATAATAAATTTCTGTTTACTCTATCGAAAGCTTGATCTATGAAAGCGATGTTCATTTGCTGTCTGTGTTCTATTGTCTTTTCGCTAACTTGGAAAGCAAAAATAGCGAAATACACCCTCTTCCTTTCCTAAATCCGACCTGTGATGGGCTCAGGATCGGTTCTACAACGGATCTAATTCGTTGTTCCAGAATTTTGGCAAACATTTTTCCTATAAGAAGGGAGATGCCTCTGTAATTGTTACCAATCTTGCTTATTGCTTTTTCTTTTCCAAATTGGGACTATAAGGGCTCTCTGCCAGCTATTGGTACAGTTCTTTCATTCCAGGCTTTCCTAAATATGTGGAGTAGCCAGGTGACTCCAATTTCTCCACAAGCCTGTATTGCCTCGGCTGATATTCCATCAATCCTAATGCCTTATTTTTGGGACTGCATCTGATTGCTTCTCTGACTTCTTGTTCGATTATTGTAGGCTGTTCCTCGTTTGTACATGATGGTACTGTTTCCTCATTCTGTTACATTCAGAAGAGACCTAGTAAAATATGGACTGGTGGTATAAAGAACAGCCTTATATAAATAAACCTTCATCTTAATATTTGAGTAAGACATTTTCAGTAGAGTGAGCTAATGGTTAAGAAGCATACAGCTAACATTATGTGTCTGGAATTGTAAACAATTTTAAAAAAAAAAGTTACTCACGTTCCTGACTCAAGAATCTCGCCATCTTGTAAAACAAGAATCTGGTGTGCATGAATTATGGTTGACAAACGGTGGGCCACAATGATTGTTGTCCTGTTTTCACAAACTCTGGCTAAAGATGACTGGATGCTTCGTTCCGTGCGTGTGTCAAGGGCAGATGTTGCCTGGGGGGAAAAAAGGGTGGGATGGGGGATAAGTTTTTATATGAAACATTATTTTATCAGCAGTCACAAATAATCACTTTTCTCTCTATACATATCCTCTTTACAATGCCTCATTTTAACTCTTAGTTTTACAGCTCAAATAAAAAAAAATTTTTTAATAGTCACTTAAAAAATATGTTTTAGCAGAATGGTTCAGTGGTCAGTCAATAGCCATGTTTAACCAGTCATTAAAAAAAAAAGTTTTACCACACAATCTTTGACAATGCTTTACCATGCTAAGTTAAGGTAGTGACCTTTAAGTCAGTCTTCTGTTGACAAAGAAGCTAAATCAAGTGGCTTTATTGCTAGCATTGTACATAAAATCCTTTACTTATGACAGGTTGGCATCTGTGGTTTTAAAGTTATCAATGTGGTTTATAAATCCAAAATGCCTAGTTCATTTTCCTAGTGTGGGTGATTTCGTAGCAAAACGCTTTGTCTCAATTTTGAAACCACTGAACTTTAAACTGGCTTGTAAAACACCAATCCCAAAGTTTGGAAAGCTTCTTCAAGCTCAGAAAGCACTGAAGTGTGCCCTATTTTATACTTGATGTGGATGTTAGGAGGTTATCAGGTCATGATTCAGCTTAGTATTTATGGAGTAGCTGGTATTATGCCTCAGTTGATAAGGCCTTTTCCATGAGGTTGAAATATTTCATCATCAATAGACTTCAACCTAATTACGAGGGAAAGAAAAAGAGATAAAATAAATGATTTAGCAAACCTCGTCAAGTAAGACTATAGCTGGAGCTTTCAGCAAAGTCCTGGCAATGGCCACTCTCTGTTTTTCTCCACCGCTGAGTCGCAGACCACGTTCGCCCACAACTGTGTCATACTCTAGAGGGAAATATACAAAAAATTACATAATAATTTGTTTAGGATGGAGTTAAAACATGTGAAGAAAGCATCAATTTTCTCCTTCAGTCTTCGCCCCTAAAAAGGGTGCCATTTAAGAAGACACCAGAACAAGACATAAACACCTTTTGCGATCTAACAAGACACACAAGAATTGGACAAGAACAACTTTGCCACATGACAAAACAAATAAAAATAAGATATCAACATCTCTGACACCTGGTAAGACACTTCCAGACATTCCTGGTTATTTTCTCATTCTTTCTGCAACATAAATTTGCTTGCTTACTTTTGGGAAAGGTAAGTATCCTCTCATGGATTTCTGCTGCTTTTGCTGCATCCTCAACCTCCTCATCTGTTGCATCAAGTCTCCCATATCTGATGTTGTACCTAGATGATATCCAATAAACACAGAAACTGTATTAGTGCAAGCAAAACATAATGAGAGATCTTTTTGCCAGGTCATGCCGATATTCGAGGCAACAAGCGTGCAAACCATCTTGCAGACGCTTGCGGTTGCGATAGCTGGTCTGGTACTAAACAAAAGCGATGTTAGCAATGCCATGCACAGCATTTACCATGAAGATGAACATGGCAAAAGGCATGACGCTGTATCCCTGGCTAGGCAGATGGACATGGGGTGCAACCTGGTACTGCAAAAAATGAACAATTCACTTAAGGAACAAGGTGTCTGATCAATCATGACAGAACAGACAACACCAGTCATTTTACGCTTGTGGGCTTTTGGGCTTTTGAGGAGGAAATCGGAGCACCTATGGATCTTACCAGAGTACTGTGATGAAGATCTTCACTAATCCCTAAAAAAAACAAAAAAAAACGTTATCAACAAGCTGTCATAGTCCAGCAGAAAATTCTTCACTGGAAGTGTAAATTATCAGAGACTGAGTTCTTTCTAGCAGGCTGAAAAATTAAATATCGTTGCATTCAGTCCAGATCAAGTTCATCTAAAGGTGTTAACAGATTAACAAGATTGATGTTGTGAGGGCTCTGTGGGAGCACCTGAACAGTGAGAAGGCACAAACAGATCTTTAAAGTCAGGGGAGAATGGCGCTGTGGGATCCGGCAGACGCTCAACACTCAAGGGAAAGGCGAGGCAGATTTAACAGAAGAGACAGTTACTGGTACCGATGGAATTCAAACTTGTTGCTTGCTGCTGAAGATTGGACAGAGCGCGAGTGATCCCGAGTGATATGATGTTGATTCTTAATTCAAATTAAAAAAATGAAAATTAAACAAAAATTTAAAAATTCAAGTTTTGTTAACTGATTAGATATCTTAAAAAAAAATAATAACAAGGATAATATATTCTACCCTGAAGTAGTAGATACAATTTTAATATTCTTGGGCAAAGGCAGAAAACTTTAGAGTTTGCGCGCATAATACATCATCATCATCAGTTAGCAGGTCATTTTGAGATTGTTATTCTCATCACGCTGTGCCTGAAAAAAACTCGGTCTTTCACCAGCTCTCCCGCCTCATGCACTTTCATTTCCAAGAATCAGTAATATCATGTGACCACCTTTGTATTGGTCGGCCCATGTTCCTCCTTCCTGGTACCATGCCTTCTTATATTATTTTTGGTGCTTGATATGGTCAAAATATTTCATCTTCCAAGACAAGATGTTGTTTATTAGCTAGTCTTCCTTCTGTCTGAGACATACTAGGAACATCAAAAATCCCTTGGCAGTTAAATATTGAAAAGAACAAGCTCAATGGGTCCCTGCTGAGGCACAATTTTTTAAAGTAAAAATTTCACTAACACACAAGTTCAAGGTACAGTCAAAAGGGCCAGCTTCAATGCACCATCATATTTCATAAGGCTCAGTCCCTCTGTGCAGAAGGGCTAACTACTTGCCAAGGGTTGCACAAAGCACAAACTACGTAGCTCCAGTGATGATCATCAGAGGATCTCTGTAAAAACTGCTCTCATGAACTGAAAGACATGGCCTGTTAATTTACCCATGACTGTCTGAATGTGAGGCAAACGGCTTCACCACTTTGCCATGGTGACTCCGTAGAAAGTACAGGGTGTAGTCAAAACTGCAACATGAACCATCACAAGAAGACAGCTTTACTGTAGGCAGAATGTTACCTTACTGAATACACTCACCTAATATCATTGTTAAATAGAACTGTGTCCTGGGGAACTACACCAATTACACTCCTCAAAGACTTTTGGGTTACCTAGGATATTTATTATAAACAATTATCAGCTGATAAGCAGAAACTAGTCAGTTTCAGAATCATCATCATCATCATGCGCCTTGCCAAGTGGCATGGGTGATCATGCCTCTCTACAATCTGCGATCGTCAACAACAGGTATCGGTTTGTGTGCCGACCACCCTTCAAGAACATGACAAAATGCTGTCAAGAATCTTCTCACATCCTTTTTTCCTTAGATCTTTCCAGTGGTCACAACATGTTCCAGTTTCCTTCTTCTCACAATATGACCAAAGAAAGTATGACTGTCTCTTTCTTATGTTTGTGGTAAGTTGTCTTCGAACTCTCACTTCTTTCAAAACATTTGGTTTGCCATTTTTTGGCTGTCCTGGGAATTCTAAGACGTTCATAAAACATTTCCAAAGCCTAAGAAAACTAGTTTTAGTCATGAGGAAAGTTACATTTTCCCTAGTGAATCATAGCAGTAAATAAATTATTTGCAGTTTCATAATACAATAATTTTAAATGACACAATAAATACTGCAGCTGGAAAACCTTCATCAGCTTATAACAAATGAACAATGATAACATGACAAACAAGAATGCACAAGATCAATTATCCGTAAGAGGAAGTCTTTCACAAAAATATCTATAACAACTCTGAACAGCAGAAGCTCTGGATGTCATTGCAAATAAAGAGAAGTGGCCCTGAAAGGTGGGATGGGCAGGCAGATGGCGGGTTAGGACAAGTTAACTCAAAAATTAGGATATTTATAGTTAAGTACTTTGGCTGCATCAGCAATTGCTTGCTGCTCTGCTCTGAATTATGTTGAGAGTTTTCTGGAGGCACATGAAATCTACTGTGGTTCCAATCTTGCAGCATGATGATCAAACCAGCTCCCCCATTTTTAGCTGCTCCCTCCAATGATCCATCGATCTATATTTGTGTCCATTCAGGTTTTGGTTAAGCATGTTCAAGAGTCTTTGCATGCAGTACTAGGTCACATTCTTCAGCCTTTCTGTCTATACCTGGGATTGTTGTTGTGACTATAGTTAGGCTGTAGGTCTATGATGTATGCCTTGACCATTTCCCATGTTGAATGGTCTTTAGAAAGGATGTGATAGTGTAACAATGGGATTTCCCAGAGGGTTCCTGATATGATGTAAGGGGGTCAAGAGGAAGTCAAGTGAGTAGAAACCAAGCGGGGAATACTAGCAAATTCTGTATTTAACTGAACTGTTGAAATGTGACTACCCATGGAAAGGAAGGAAGGTTTGAAGGTGAGAGAGAGAGATTGAGTCAGTCTGTGTTTGACTGTACGAGAGAAAGGTTGCCTGCAGCGAGTGACTGATGAACCTGTGATTGTTGAAAAATAAAACAAAGACAGAGAATGTATGGCAATGACAAGAGGAATGATTCTAATTTGTATCATCGAGTGATTGTGAATCTTCATGGCACCTTGATTTAGAGGCCAAATCTCAGCATATGTGAAATGCATGGACCAAAAGGTAACTGAATGTTATTATTCAATTGTGTGCCAGCTGTGACAGTGTTCATTTGGGAGTCTGAATACAACGAGTGAGAACATCAGACAATGACTGGACAACACCTTGGTTGTACAACAATAAACTGTAATAAGGAACACTTGGGTGTTGCCAATACATCAGTCCATCTGTTCATACTAACTTTCCATCAGGACAGATGGGAGAATGATATAGAAACCAGCAACACTGCAGTTTTTGGCGTAGAACAATTTTGATAGATGGTGAAAGCTTTGTCTTTTTGGCTGGTTTTTAGTCAAATTGTTTGCCATTCTGTGCATAGGGTTGTTGTTCATGGCATTTACATTTTTCTGTTAGAGTAAGCATCTTTTCTTTCTTACGATGGTTCAAGCTCTGAGGCCAAAAATTTCCTCCAGCTCATTGACTGGTGTGCTTCTCAAACCTCCAGTGATGATTCTGAGACCAGTTTTCTGTATTGTATTCTGTTCATTTAGATTTGATTTTGCTGCAGCTGACTATGCCCCTTTGCCATATTCCAGTTTTGGTCCTAAATGTTCTATGAATACTTGTCGTACAGTGTTGGCATCCGCACCTCAGCTCGCTGAAATAAGTTTCTTCATAAGTCTGAGCCACAAGCTAGCTTTCCTTTGGCTGTCTTCAATGTGTGGGCCCCAAGTTAGTCTTTTGCTAAATCTTACTCCCAAATATGTTGGGTTTTCCTCTTTTCGAGCCTCCTAGGTACAAATCAACTTGTTTTAGCTTTGTGGAGAGAAAACAGTCAAAATTTCTTAACTGTTTTCAAATGCTGTAAAAAGTATACATAATAATTACAAAAGAAACTTTAGTTTCTATTGATAGTTTCATATACTCACTTTGGCTATATCCTGCCCATCGATTTTGATACAACCTGAATTGACATCATAGAAGCGGAATAATAACCTCACAATTGTACTCTTGCCACTTCCTGTGTGACCAACCTAGAATTCAAAGGAAAAATAATTTTGGTAACAATATACAGGTTTTGTTGAAAAATAGTAACTTTTATGTATAATATATAGCTGAAATCTAAGCAAGAAATAGACTGCTCTACAGAAGAACAGACTACTACTGTCAAGTAAAGTAAAGGACCCTTTTCCACGCTTTTAAGCTTATAGGGCATATTGGGGTAAGACCTATATTTTATAGACCAACGGCACAAGGTGGGTGATGAGATCAGCATCACGCCGGCGGCCTCTACTTCATGGAACTGCACCCAGTACCCACTCAAGGCTGTGTTGACCTGGGAGCCAAGGTCATTTTTAACAAAAGTCCGGCTGCACCGGGGAGTGAACCCATGACCTTTCGATCCACGGCGTGCGTCTAGCCGCTCTGCCACGGCACTCCCACCCTACTAGTGTCAAATTAAAATTAAAAACAGATTATTGGGCAAAGATTAAAACTAGAACCAGACTGACTGATTACCATAATAATTAATGGTTTATGGTTTATTCAACGGATCAACATCATGGCACATGGGAGCAATCTATAAGTGCTCCATTTTACTTCTAATTCAAGCCGGAGTCTGAAGAATCATACCGCAGTGCAAGAACTCCATTGTGCACTGGATCCTGAAATACTTTGGGTAGATTTTTAGCTCCAAATTTTGTCCAGGCAGGGCCGTTAGGCTGCTCTATTTTTTATTTCCAACTGCTAAGCTATTTTTTTATGTGCACAACAATAGATATGGGTGTCTCATCTTAGTACCTAGAGACGAAGGGAAATTACTAGGAGTCCACAGGAAAAAATCCCAGTCTACACCGGGGGCTTCAACCTGAGACTTCTGGCATCGAGGCAGATGCCAAAAAATAATTAATGTACTTATGGAACGAGAAGCAACTGGTCAAGCTGTTAGAACGCTGGGATCTGAAGCTGCAGGCATGGTTCTGGGTAAGGTTGGGACATTTTTTTCCTGTTAGGGGCAAAAAATAAAATCTTTACTTGCACAGTCGGTAGCAACAGCACTAGCTTTGCAGACTTAAATCCCCATGCTCAAAGGACCCCCCCCCCCCCCCCTCCTCCTCCTTCCCCCGCTTACACCATAAATGTGGCATATACAGGTAGTGAGAGCACAGATTATGAAGCAAGATCAAGTACACAACTTTAGACAACATCTTTCTGCTATGAAGAGGTGCATCCTGAAACTGATGCCTGTTCAATTTAATTTTCAATATCACTGGGATGTTTTTGACATGGAGATCACAGCCATGAGGTCTAGCCATTCCAGTGAAAGTGTCAGCAAGTCTCTTGAAAATCCTTCTTTTTGTCTAGTGGATTCTCTCTCTAATAAAGACCTAGTATCAAACACAGTTCTGGCTAAGCCCATTTTCGGAGTTATATGCCTTAGAATAAACTTTGACCCTGGGTCCCTATCCCTCCTCTGTGGGCCACTTCCTGTCCACTGTGCCACTCCTGCCACGAAAGGTAAATTAGGTGCCTTTACTGCTCAAGCATGGAAGGAAATTCTGGCTCAAGCATGGAAGAACATTCTAGCTCAAGCATGGAAGGAAATTCTGGCTCAAGCATGGAAGGAAATTCTGGCTCAAGCATGGAAGGAAATTCTGGCTCAAGCAGGAAATTCTGCATCAAGCATGGAAGGAAATTCTGGCTCAAGCATGGAAGGAAATTCTGGCTCAAGCATGGAAGGAAATTCTGGCTCAAGCATGGAAGGAAATTCTGGCTCAAGCATGGAAGGAAATTCTAGCTCAAGCATGGAAGGAAATTCTAGCTCAAGCATGGAAGGAAATTCTGGCTCAAGCATGGAAGAAAATTCTAGCTCAAGCATGGAAGGAAATTCTGGCTCAAGCATGGAAGGAAATTCTGGCTCAAGCATAGAAGAAAATTCTAGCTCAAGCATGGAAGGAAATTCTGCCTCAAGCATGGAAGGAAATTCTGGCTCAAGCATGGAAGGAAATTCTGGCTCAAGCATGGAAGGAAATTCTGGCTCAAGCATGGAAGGAAATTCTGGCTCAAGCATGGAAGGAAATTCTGGCTCAAGCATGGAAGGAAATTCTGGCTCAAGCATGGAAGGAAATTCTAGCTCAAGCATGGAAGGAAATTCTGGCTCAAGCATGGAAGGAAATTCTGGCTCAAGCATGGAAGGAAATTCTGGCTCAAGCATGGAGGGAAATTCTAGCTCAAGCATGGAAGGAAATTCTGGCTCAAGCATGGAAGAAGATTTTTTGACAGGCATCACCATAAAGCTAAGTGATGTTTATGTAGTCTTGTTTTTAATTGTGTTGTATGCTGATGAATTTGGGAGAGAACTAAACAGGCTCCAGTGGAACAGCAGGTGAGGAAAAGATGCTGGCGCTGGATTGGACATACACTGAGAAAACAGGAGAACAGCATAACTAGAATGTCGTTGCATTGGAACCCAGAGGGGCATAGGAAAAAAAAAAAAAGGCCAAAAAACACATGGAGAAGAGAGCTGGAGAATGAAGTTAGAAAGATGGGGAGGACATGGGGAGAGCTCCACGCAATGGCGAAGGATAGAACAACTTGGCGTGAGTTGGTTGAGAGCCTATGCTCCATAGGGGGATAGAAAGGCAGAAGAAAGAAGAATGCTGATGAAAGCTGTCAAGTCTTCACAGATTTTGTTGTTGTTTGTTAATGAGGTACAATGAAGACTATAGTACATTTTCTAATTCATGCCATTGTATTTTCGGTATTATGTAAAGTTAGAGACTGAGATTACTGATTTTCCTGCACCAGGTTTCCTCCCATATGGCTCTCTTTGTCTCTGCAGAATCTTTACAGAATGGCTATCAGTCTATAAAGAAGAATCACAAATGATGAACTCCATAGCTCCAGCTACAATCCCTATGGATCTAACCCCCCCCCCCCCCCCAATGCAGTCTGTGAAATAAACCCACAACATTCAGAACACACAGAAAACAGATGGGCCACTTGCCTACAGAGATCCTATTATTTTGTTTTGTTTAAAGAAAAGACTATTATGTAAACTTTTTAAAAACAAAATGCTAAAAAAGAACATGTGCCTGCTTATTCTACTTGCACCACACACAAAAACACACAATAAACACATCTTACCAAAGCAAATGTGTGACCAGCTGGGACAGAGAAGGAAACATCCTTCAGTATTGGTTTGCTAAGAAAAACAAGATAAAGAGAGTACTGGTAATTCATGGACCCATCTTGACATCATAACTTTGCTGTTTCTCCAAGGAAACAGCACTAATGCTTCTGCTTCTACCGATGCCTCTCCATCTTATATTCCTCTTCCTCATTCTTTTTTTTCCCTTACCCTCCACATCCCCCCTTCCTTTTTTTCCCCCTAAACTAAACAATGCTTTACTTCATATCTTCACTTCTACTCGTGTGTCTGCTACTGCCCTGCTGCTGCTGGTTCATCTCCTTTTTCTCCTGTACAACTATTTTCAGCCCCACTTACCAATTTGCTGGTGATTAGGATTGAGACAATGGCTTCTGATGTTTGCTATCTTCTGCAATCATTGTAACTGCAGCAGTACCAACACTTGTCTATCCTAAATATTATCAGTGGGGGACTGGAGTTTTCACATTTACAACATACTTTAAACTTCACTGGACGATTATCTTTGATAAAGAAGAGGCTGGTGAAGAGTTAATGAAATCCTGACAAAAGTGCCTTTAGTTTCAAGTGACTGCATTTGTCCAAGTTTTGATGTGGCTTATTTGGTTTGTTCTTGTTGCTTGGCATGGAGGTGTGTCAGCACATGAACTAATACATGCTGCAGGAGATCGCAGATTGTGGAGAGGCATGATCGTCTGTGCCAGTTGGCAAGGCACCTGATGAATGATGATGATCTAGGTTTGTATGCACTGCGGAGAATCACAAGATCGGCTCTCAAATGGGAAAACAAGGGACTGAGACAACCAGGACATCCAAGAGAAACTCTCAAGTGAACGTTGAAGAAAGAAGCCAAAGATGCTAGGCTGGATTCCATTCATGATAGTGAAGTGACTACATAGGACAGAAGGGAATAGAGGAACAGACTGTGAGCCCTCTGTGACACATAATAACTAAAAAGGACAATGAATGAATGAAATACACAGTAGAAACCAGACACTTGAGAGTCAAGATCCAGAGATGGCCTCCATCCCTAACCACATCACTGACACGATTTTCTACAAATTTAACTGCATACAAATAAAGCAACATCACAGACTGCATTACTTACTTAGGTTCATACTGAAAGCTGACATTTTCAAACTCAATTGCGCCTCCCTTGACAACCAAATCTTTAGCTCCAGGGACATCCTTCACCTGAAAGAAAGAACAGGACACACTTAGTCGATCCTGTTCTACCTTGGGTTGTACAGGTTTGCCATAAAGATTGTAAGATTTCTCTTTCAGCAGTTTTCACTTTTAGTTTTGTTCCATTTCCTTTCTCTGTCAGTCAGTGACTGTAGGATGTTGCTTTCAATTGAACTCTGGATTGCTCTAGTGGTCTGGTTCCCTGATTATTAACCTTTCATGCCTGTCATGGTGGCTTATTCTTTTGAGGGAAACTTCTGAGTTTCTGCGAGTTCCTGGATTATTTTGTAAAGGGTTTCCAGGGTAAAAGGGTTAATACTTTGTTTATGTTATAACAATATAGGTAAAGTAAGTTATACTGTTGCATCTACTAAAGAACACTACTATATGGTGCTAGTTCAGTATTTTATAGATTAATCACTCAAAATATTCCCAGGGTTCTGGAGCTCTATTTTAGAGAACAAACAATAGACGTAGTGTCCCCCCACCCCCAGAAGCATGTCATAAAAGGCGACAGGTGAGGTTATTTCCAGTTAACTCAGAGTGCATCTGTCTGAGAGGAAAGGAAACAACCAACAGTCTGCATATAAATAAACCATATCTGTAAAATGGATGCCCACACAAAACTCAAGTTCTGGATCAAGACCAAAATCCAGCAGAAGTGGAGAAACTACCAAAACCTTTCACCGAGATTTACAGCCAGTCAACCGTAAAAAACAAATGTGATGCGGTCAGTGTGGTTATTCATTTGGAATGTTCCTGATTACTCGTGATGTCAGTTCTGAACTGAAATCAGCTGCCGATCTACTGAAGACAAAATTACATAGTAAAATCACAGACAACATGCAAATGATGGGGCTGCTTTGCAATTCCCTGAGAAAAGAAGTAGAACTAACCTTTTTTTTTTAAAGTATGAATTTTTGCTTTTCATAGAAAAAAAAAACTAACCTCAATTTCTGTCTCCAAAAGCTCAAACATATTTTCCATGTCAATGAATGCTTGCTGAATCATTCTACACAAAATAAAATAATATGTAACTTAGGTTTGAAAATGAATTTGTTTAAAGAGATAACTTAGAAAGTTATATTATTTCCATCTATAATTTGTACATGATTAAATATCCAAAGGATGGTATTTATGTATATTATGTGTCTATAGGTAATTTCTTAATAAGAATGTTGAGTTTTGAGCTATGAACTGACATTACAGTAGCCAGGAAAATTCCTCTATATACTCTGTTCTTCATCTTCAGCAGCCAACGAAGATTTCCAATTCCTATGGCGCCACATGCCTTTTGACTATATGTCCGTCTAGCATTTCCTCTGAGTGACCGTGTTGACCCGATCCCCTGGTAACTCCCTGCAGCATCATTCTCTCCAGACCATAATGACCAGTTCGTGCCTCTGCATTGTTCACCTGCTTCCAAAGAGCTTTAACCACATCTAGCTTGTCATGCATAAAGTCATCACCCATTGGTGCAGAACCAGCTAATCTGTCTGCCTGTTTATTTCCTAATGTTATTTCTCTGAAGTATGAGAGGGGGGGGGGATGTAAGGTTTTCTGTACGCTCTTTCTAATGCACTTCTTGATGCTGTCATTCCATATTCTGCATGGTCTTCCCTTTGCTTTGTGTTCATGATATTTCTTCAGCATGGCTTTCTGTGGCAGCTGGTACCGGGGAATTGTCAGCAGATGGCCAAATCATCTCATCTGCTACTTTTATATAAACTGTATGACTAGTTTCAGTCCTAGTCTTCTTCTAATGTCTTTATTTTTAACTCTTTCAGTCCCAAGGAAGGCATCATGCACTCATAGATTGCTACCTAGAAGTCCAATGAAATCAAGATATCCTGATTACACATTTGTCTGTACTATCTCTTCAGCCTCTGATGCTAAAACCTTGGGATTGAAAGAGTTAATTGTATCCCTTCTTGTCACTCCAGCAGCTCTCTTGAGACATTTCCTCTTTGTTGTTATTATTTTGCTCTCACTAACTTTAGTAAAGGTCTATGTTTGACACTGGCAGCATAAAGTTGGTCAAAAATAGATCTTATTAGATATACCTTGGTATTTTTATGACAATGAGTGTGCTCAGTGCCATTGTAGCACTAGTATTTACTAATGACAGTTGTATCAGTGGGTAAGTCTCCTGATGTAAAAATGGTATTCACTGGGAGTTTCTTTATACAACTGTCACCTAAGAATAATATTTTTCTGGGAATGCAATTCATGAAAACTCATCAGGCTTACATGGAAGGTAAGTGGTAAGGGATTCTTTTTTATGCCAGTGTGGCAGTTTTGTGTGTATGTGTAAGGTAATAACTAAAATCTAAGAATAATGTCAATGTATCATCATCATCAAGTGCCTTGCTGACTGGCATGGATGATCATTCCTTTCCACAACTAGAGATTTCAAACAATATATATCATCAATTCATGTGCTGACACCTTTTCAAGCCATGTCATCAAAAGAGGCTGTCAGTAATCTTCTCATGCTGTCTTCCTCTATCTCTTTTTCATTAATCTTCCCAGTTGTCACAACATATTCAAATCCTGCATAATCATATATTTAAAATGAATCAGTAAGACTGGAGCCACTGTGCTGTAGTGAATAGCTGCTTGCTTACGGCCCGAAGGTCTTGAGTTCAAATCTGCATCCAAGTCGGACTTGTTTAAAAAATTACCTTGCCACCCAGGTCAGCCCAGCGTAAAGCTGGTACAAGTTAATGTCCTCAGAAGATGTGCAAATTGAGGTGCTGTAAAAATATGAGTCTGGCATCATATGCCTGATGTGCTAGTGGTGTGGAAAGAGTCCTTTACTTTACTATCATGTGACAAAGCCATGTAAGAAACTTCCAGCTGGTATGGACGATAGGCAGGTTTACTGTCTTTAGTTGTGGCATGTTTTTGCAACTTACTAACAATAGTTAAAAACTCACAAGTTCCCCTAAAAAAAACAGCTACTGTGTTTTCTCCACATGTAAACTGATAGGATATAGCTTTGTCGTATGGTTACTAATTTCAGTGCATGGTGCGACACTGTGAGTTGAGGTTTTCATTTGGAATGCTTTTCGACTGTGTTGTCCAATGTGATTATTTGCATCGTGAACTGCAGATTCAGAAAATGGTGGCCTGTTGCCACAGAACTGGTGGTACCTCATGTGATTAATCGCATGTGCAACTACCGATCTGTTGTAACTGCTGCTTCCATCAATGATAACCTGCATTTCTAGTGCTGGACTGTTTGTGTTGGTACTTCCCACAGTTGCCATAGGCATTAAATACATGTATATTCTATTAGCTTTGCAGAGACTGCAATCTGTGCCAATTTTTCCACAGGGGACAGTAATTGACATTTTGTGTGGTTTTCCTTGGCTCAGGAACAGAGCAACCATGGGATGACAAATTTGATATGAAGCTGGAACTGCCACTACCTGATTATCACATAAAAGTCTAAAAACCTTACCTGTATGTGTTCCCTAAAGTATTCAGTGGGCCGTACAATTGAGAGGTATATGTTCCAAAGAGGACATAGTCTCCCACATTCAGCTTCAAGCCACCGATGCCATGGACCACAGCCCAGGCACACAACATGGATCCTGCAATCAGACTCACTGTGTTGATGATGTTCTGGAATAAGCTGAGCACGTTGAACACAGCATTGAACTTCCACTCAGAGAGCTGGGGATAAGATTAAATAAATACAATTCAAGGCTGCCCCATATAAAAAACTAAAAAGTAATGGGATAGGGTGTTCTAAAGATTACAATGTCTGCCCTTAAATTATGTCTCTTCCCTTTTGGCCTTTCTAACCCCTAAAGGAGCATAGGCACCTCAACCAACTCACACTAAGTTGTTCTACCCTCTGTTATCGCATGCATAAAGATGTATGTCAGAGAGAGTCGAGTGATACAAGTATTGAAGTAGATTTGTAATGACAGGCTGCCCTGGAGGCAGAAGCCCTGGAACAGTCATGACTCCTAGGCCTCAGACTTTCCTGCTGAGCTTAATGGACATTCAGACAAGACGAAATGGTGCTCTTGCAACAGGTGCTGAGGTTATGGTGTTATATTTTTATCATGCTGCGGTAGCAAATTGTGCACCTACCTGCACGACCAGAGTGACAAGTGGATGGTTGGTTCATCGGACAGAGGTTCTTGGACAATTTAATACTGTTACTTCTAAAGATGTAAAAGTGCCAAAAAACTGCAGATCTGAATTTAAAACTATTAAACAAGAGTAAGACATGGAAGGAATTAAAGAGATAACAAACATTAGTGTGGATTTCACGTCAAATGGTCGAGGGTCTACTGTTCACTGAAAGACAAAAGAAGAGGGGCTAAGGCAGAAGAAGCGAACATCTGAAGGAATTAATATCTATTTTTTCAATCAAAGTATAGATCTGGATAACAGAATCAGAAAGTAGCTAACAGTATTTAAAAAATAAACAATACTTAAACATATTTTGGCACCTATGGCTTTGTAGTAAATTTTACAGGACGTAAAATAAAATAACATTTGACTTACTGTTAATGAGAAAGATAAACCTGATTGGTTGTAACACAATTTCTCTGTTTATTTTGGAAATTAGGCAATCACTGAAATTATAATCTGTTTCTGTAAACTAACAACAGAGATAAAATGCCTTGGAAAAGCTGCAGGAGTTTCAAGAAAAGATAGAATACGAAATCACGAAATAAGACGAATGCTAGAAATAAAGCCAGTCTTACAGGTCATCAAAGAACAACAAATGAAGTGGTTTGGATACCTAACAAGAATGCCCTGGTACTATCAGCCACAGTGAGCCACACTAAAACGTTACAACGGGTATAGAGCGAGTGGAAGACCTCGGAAATTATGGAGTGATGGCATTAAGAACAGCCTTACAGAAATGAACATTAGTTTTAATAGTGATCTTAACCAGCTAATCCCTGAATATTACATCTCCCCCCGACACTTCGCTGAGGTACAAGAGAAAAGAAGAAGAAGACTGTAAACTTAAACAGGTATGAACAGTTTATCAACATGCTCTTTCTCCATCTCCCTTTCTCTGTCTCTCTCTATCAGTGCCAGAGTTTTTATCAATGCTTTCCAACTGCACATGGGGTAACTACCGCCTACTGGACCATCCAAATGCTACCCCCTCCCCACCCCCAAAAGCATTTTCAGCCTGCCTGGACCATCCCACTGCTGCTCAGGGAGCGGTAGTGTCCACTTTGAGAAACATTGCTGTAAACAAATATTTCAGCCTCTTTATTTTCTCAACATTCAAATGCATGGGATCACTTGTTCATGATTATCAAACATCATTTGAGTGTTATGCTGTTTCACAAGGGTCTTATACAAATATTTATGTGTGTAATATAAGTTATTGTTAAATACATGACTTATGATAGCACATGACAACATTATACCTGGTATTCTAATATGGCTTTCTCGTAATGTTCCCTTTCATAATCTGTTGCAGCGTAATACTTGACAGTCTCAAAATTCAGCAGCGTGTCCACAGCCCTGGCATTGGCAGCATTGTCGCGTACGTTTCTCTGCCGTCTGTACTTGGTTCTCCATTCTGTGGCTTTGACAGTGGCAGCTAAGAAACAAAAAAAGTATGTAAAGGACCCTTTAACTCTTTCAGTCTCAAGGAACACATAATTCGTTCATAGGTTCCTACCTAGAAGCCCATTGAATGCATGATGCGCCGATTCTATGTCTCATTTTTCTTCCCCTTGGGCCTGTGATGCTAAACCCTCTGGACTCAAAGAGTTAAACACCAGTGGGAAATCATGAATATGATTCGAGACTCATATTTGTATAAATCAACTGGCACTCGGTGGGTGATGTGGTCAAAATCTGCTGACTGCCTTTACTTCCCAGGAAATTACTTAAAATTCATTTTAGGCTAAGTCAACCAGGGAGCCAAGGTCAATTTGAAAAAAAAAATGTCTTGTTGTAAATTTGAACAGAAGACCTTTTGGACAGGCTGGCAAGCATCTAGTCATTATGCTACTGCAACACGTGACTGCAACTTGGGCACCTATAAAAAGTGTTTTGTATGGTTATTGGTTAAATTCTACTATCCCAGTCAATCCTACTTACTCAGTATGTCAATATTCCTTGACAAGATGAGACTCAAAAGTCTGAGTCATCAGGTCGCTATGGTGTCAAATATTTGGGAAGCAGTCCTGGACTGGAAAACATCAGATGTGATCTCATTCTGTTCCAGCCTAGCGAAAGCCAGCTACTTTTTGTGTGTGTATGTGTGTTGCTGTTTTACTTCTTTTGCTTCCTCTGCAGCTGCAGATGAACCAAACCATAATGAACACCGTCAGCAGTTGTGTTTCATTACACCATAATGGTCTTGTGGCTAAACGATCATGGGTTTGATTTACAGGTTGTGTCCTTCAGTTCATAAATGCAATTTTCACAGAGCTGAAAGAGAAACACTGCTGTAGCTACAGTATATGTTTTGTAGGACACTATCAGCAGGTGTCCAACCACTATGTGGAGAGAGACCGAACCATGTGAGATGAAACCCAGTGAAAAGAAGTCAATCCTCTCAACTTCAAACTGGGCTGCCATGTTGCTTTTTCAAACCCCATCAATAACTAGAGGAGTTGTGCTTAGCATGTTTCAAGTGGAAGCTAGCTGATTTCCCTTTATACACTTTAAGCAGACACTATTTAAGACATTATGTCATTGACTGGAAATGCCATGTGAAAAACTAACTGCTTACCTAAGTACATGGCCATACTGAGAAAAGTAATGATGCCAAGTGAAAAAGCTAACTGCTTACCTAAGTACATGGCCATACTGAGAAACGTAATGATAGCATGTGAAAAAGCTAACTGCTTACCTAAGTACATGGCCATACTGAGAAACGTAATGATGCCATGTGAAAAAGCTAACTGCTTACCTAAGTACATGGCCATACTGAGAAACGTAATGATGCCAAATAAATAGTTGAAGGCTGTGACAAAGTAGATAATGGCAATAACGATATCAGCAATGGTGGGCAGGATCTGGAACAGGATGTAGCTGTGGACGGAAATATGTACAGACTGTTATTTGTGAGGGGAGACAAAAATATGTACACACTGTTATTTGTGAGGGGAGACAAAAATATGTCAACTGTTATTTGTGAGGGTGAAAAATATGTACACACTGTTATTTGTGAGGGGGGGGGGGGAATATGTACAGACTGTTATTTGTGAGGGGAGACAAAAATGTGTACATAATGTTATTTGTGAGGGGAGACAAAAATATGTACAGACTGGTATTTGTGAGGGGAGACAAAAATATGTCAACTGTTATTTGTGAGGGGAGACAAAAATATGTACAAACTGGTATTTGTGAGGGGAGACAAAAATATGTACAGACTGTTATTTGTGAGGGGAGACAAAAATATGTACAGACTGTTATTTGTGAGGGGAGACAAAAATATGTACAGACTGTTATTTGTGAGGGGAGACATAAATATGTACAGACTGGTATTTGTGAGGGGAGACAAAAATATGTACAGACTGTTATTTGTGAGGGGAGACAAAAATATGTACAGACTGGTATTTGTGAGGGGAGACAAAAATATGTACAGACTGTTATTTGTGAGGGGAGACAAAAATATGTCAACTGTTATTTGTGAGGGGAGACAAAATTATGTACAGACTGGTATTTGTGAGGGGAGACAAAAATATGTACAGACTGTTATTTGTGAGGGGAGACAAAAATATGTACAGACTGTTATTTGTGAGGGGAGACAAAAATATGTACAGACTGTTATTTGTGAGGGGAGACAAAAATATGTCGACTGTTATTTGTGAGGGGAGACAAAAATATGTACAGACTGGTATTTGTGAGGGGAGACAAAAATATGTACAGACTGGTATTTGTGAGGGGAGACAAAAATATGTACAGACTGTTATTTGTGAGGGGGAAAAAATATGTACAGACTGTTATTTGTGAGGGGAGACAAAAACATCTCTGACAGGCTGTCAATGTGTAAATTTTAACACTTTCAGTCCCAGGATGGTTAGCATCAGAGGCCCCAGCGGTTATAAAGAGAGATGTAAAACTGGTGCATCTTGCGATCACTGGGCTTCTAAGTAGGAACCTATGAATGTACGATGCGTTCCTTGAGACTGAAAGAGTTAGGGCTTGTGAACATTAGTAAATGAGATTTAAATGTTGTTTAAATGCTAATCAAATGTGAATGTTCATAAAATGTGTCAAGAACACAGGACATTCAATGAAAAACCCCTAAAACAGTTTTTTATCTAGGTCACTAAAAATTTTTTTATTTTATTTTTTTATATGGTTCTGCTGTCTTTTTTGTTGAGTCCCACCTGTAGCAGGGACATATTTTCAACTTACATACATGCTTCTGTCTCCTTACATACATGCTTCTGTCTCCTTACACACATGCTTCTGTCTACTTATACACATGCTTCTGTCTCCTTACATACATACTTCTGTCTCCTTACACACATGCTTCTGTCTCCTTACACACATACTTCTGTCTCCTTACACACATGCTTCTGTCTCCTTACATACATGCTTCTGTCTCCTTACATACATGCTTCTGTCTCCTTACACATACATGCTTCTGTCTCCTTACACACATGCTTCTGTCTCCTTACACACATGCTTCTGTCTCCTTACACACATGCTTCTGTCTTCTTACACACATGCTTCTGTCTCCTTACACACATGCTTCTGTCTCCTTACACACATGCTTCTGTCTCCTTACACACATGCTTCTGTCTCCTTACACACATGCTTCTGTCTCCTTACACACATGCTTCTGTCTTCTTACAACACATGCTTCTGTCTCCTTACACACATGCTTCTGTCTCCTTACACACATGCTTCTGTCTCCTTACACACATGCTTCTGTCTCCTTACACACATGCTTCTGTCTCCTTACACACATGCTTCTGTCTCCTTACACACATGCTTCTGTCTCCTTACACACATGCTTCTGTGTCCTTACACACATGCTTCTGTCTCCTTATACACATGCTTCTGTCTCCTTACACACATACTTCTGTCTCCTTACACACATGCTTCTGTCTCCTTACATACATGCTTCTGTCTCCTTACACACATGCTTCTGTCTCCTTACACACATGCTTCTGTCTCCTTACATACATGCTTCTGTCTCCTTACACACATGCTTCTGTCTCCTTTCACACATGCTTCTGTCTCCTTACACACATGCTTCTGTCTCTTTACACACATGCTTCTGTCTCCTTACACACATTCTTCTGTCTCCTTACACGCATGCTTCTGCCTCTTTACACACATGCTTCTGTCTCCTTACACACATGCTTCTGTCTCCTTACACACATTCTTCTGTCTCCTTACACACATGCTTCTGTCTCCTTTCACACATTCTTCTGTCTCCTTACACACATGCTTCTGTCTCCTTACATACATGCTTCTGTCTCCTTACACACATGCTTCTGTCTCCTTACACACATGCTTCTGTCTCTTTACACACATGCTTCTGTCTCCTTACACACATTCTTCTGTCTCCTTACACGCATGCTTCTGCCTCTTTACACACATGCTTCTGTCTCCTTACACACATGCTTCTGTCTCTTTACACACATGCTTCTGTCTCCTTACACACATGCTTCTGTCTCCTCACACATACATGCTTCTGTCTCCTTACACACATGCTTCTGTCTCCTTATACACATGCTTCTGTCTCCTTACACACATACTTCTGTCTCCTTACACACATGCTTCTGTCTCCTTACATACATGCTTCTGTCTCCTTACACACATGCTTCTGTCTCCTTACACACATGCTTCTGTCTCCTTACATACATGCTTCTGTCTCATTACACACATGCTTCTGTCTCCTTTCACACATGCTTCTGTCTCCTTACACACATGCTTCTGTCTCTTTACACACATGCTTCTGTCTCCTTACACACATGCTTCTGTCTCCTTACACACATGCTTCTGCCTCTTTACACACATGCTTCTGTCTCCTTACACACATGCTTCTGTCTCCTTACACACATGCTTCTGTCTCCTTACACACATGCTTCTGTCTGCTTACACACATGCTTCTGTCTCCTTACACACATGCTTCTGTCTCCTTACACACATGCTTCTGTCTCCTTACACACATGCTTCTGTCTCCTTACACACATGCTTCTGTCTCCTTACACACATGAAACTCTTGAGTTTCTTAGTTTTAAAAGAAATCTACACTAGGATTAGTGGGAGCCTTCATAGCATATCAGCTAGACTCTCTCCTGTTGACCTGAATGTCTTGAGTTTAAAACTGCATCAAGTCAATTTTTCCCAAAATGATCTTGGCTCCCAGGTCTACCCAGCATTAAATGGTAATGTCCTAGGAAGTAAAGGCAGTCAGCGTGATGTTGACCAGATCATCAACTGAGTGGCAACTGGTTTGTAAAATTCAGTCTAGCATCATAGGCCTGCTACACAACTCGTGTAAAAAGGGTCAAGGAAATAATATCATTTTACTTCACCTTATTAACTTAACCCTTTCACTCTTTCCCAAACCAGGCACTTCCTGAGTGCAGCACACCCCCGCAAATGTTGATTTACCAGCATTGCTCCAGTGGTTTCTTCATCAGCATTCAGAGTTCTTGAGGTTCATTGCTGCAGATATCACTCACCTCCATTCATCTCTCTGGTTGACCCTCTCTTTCCACTTGGTGACACCAGGTGTTTGCAGGTCTGTACAGATATTATCTTTCCATGGTTTGCCTCATGGTCTATGATCATCCATCTCTGCAGATATCACCCACCTCCATTCATCTTATAGTGGTAATAGGCGGTCACGTCCCATTAGTCATAAATGGTAATAGGCGATTGGGTCCTGGGTTTATCTATTTATGGATGTTTTTGCAAACTATGTAAAATGTTTTTTTTTTTTTTTTTAAATTAGGTTTCTTCCTGAAGAAATTACTGAAAGAATGGTCACTGACTCTGACTAGGCCATTGTGGTGAAGGGAATAATTAGTAGCCTTTCCTCTCTGTTAGACATACAATTTTTTTTTAAAACTGATAATAAAGAATCAAACTGCCATATACTACTTTGTTATACCACTTGTGCGGTGTAGGCAGTAGGGTCTTTGAGCCTGATTTCTTACAGCTGCATGGCTAGTGCTGTCGCCAAGACCTTTATTTTGGCAGCAAAAAATCCCTTGCCTTACCGGGGATCGAACCCAGGTCTGCCACTTGAGAGCCCAGTGTTCTAACCATTCAGCCATAATAAACAACCAGCTATCTAATTTACCTTAACAGTGTTGTTACACTTGCTGTACCCCTGTCCACAACCCGAAGCATTTCTCCAGTTTTCTTACCGATGTGCCAACGAAGGGATAAACTGGAGAAAACAGAAGATGGTGTTTGAAAGTGGTTGTTCATCACTAAACATTTAATTTGTATTAAAATAACTTTGTATAGCAAGTTAAGATCAATTAAGGAAATCTTTTCACACCATTAAGTACACTGGGTAGAGGTCTACATATATGGGCAGACAAACTGGCAAGTAAGATGTCGCTGTATATGGAAGGAAGAATAGGGACAGCTGATGTCACTGATGTACGCTATATGCTGGTGTATAAGGACAAATCTCTTTTGTTAACATGATTACATGACCTGGGAATAAAACCTGGTGAAGCATGTGTGTGCCATCTTATCTTCAAGATCAAAATAAGAGCCATTATGTCCAACTCCTCTTGGAAACAATCAGTAGAGGTATCTTGGAGTGCCATCTACCTATGAGTGATGAACAAGCGTGAAAATACCCAATGTAAAGTGACTGATTGTGACATTATATCCCTAGCACTATATTTCTGGACCAGCTGGATGATGTGCTCAATATACACCTGAGAAATCTTATCGTTACCTATTTGTTTTTGTTTTTCTGGTCAATATGGTGGATAGACAGGTTTACTGATTTTACTAAAGGCAAGTTTTTTCTTCTGAAAATAGTTAACCATTGCATTTTCCTATACATGTGGACTGAAAGAGTACAACTAACTCCGTCGCTTGGCTACTGAGTTGAGGGCATGGTTCGACACTGTGAGCTGTGAATTTAATTTGGAATTTTTTTTCAACTGTGCCAGATATGGTTTTATGTTGTGAACTGCAGATTCAGATTCAGAAAATGGCAGAGAACTGGTAGTACCTAATATGATTAATTTGCATTTACAACTAATGATCTGTTGTGAATGCTGCTTTCATCGATGATGAACTGTGTTTCTAGTGTAAGAATGTTTGTGTTGGCACTTCTGATGACTGCCTTATGCATTTAATGCATGTGCACGCTACAGGCTACTGGCAGTGCTGACACTGCACTCTGTGTCAGCTTTTCACAAGGGGTGGTTATGTGTGGTTTCTGTTGGCAAAGGGACTCAGCAGCTATGGGGTGACCAGTATGTTGTAAAGTGGAACTGCCATTATTTGATTTAGGCTGGTTTAATCTGGAAGCCCAGGTTTAAAAAAAAAAATCATCCCCACATTGATAAAAATGTAAACACATGACCACTGGGCCAGCAGTATGGTAACCACCATACAACCACAGCTACGACTAAAATATTACAGGAAATGCATTCATTGGGTTTTGTATACAGTCTGTTTTATTTCAGTTTAGATAGATACAAAATTACCTGCTTAAATAGGGATAAAAACCCACTTCTTTTTACAACATCACTATTCATATGTGGATTCAGGGCATATAGACACCAGTCATCTGGGTAAGTACTCATGTGGTTTTGTTGCCTAAAGTTAGAGAATTCTCCTTCTCCTTCTCCTCCTCCTCCTCCTCCTCCCTGCTGCTGCTGCTGCTGCTGCTGCTGCTGCTGCTTCTTCTTCTTCTTCTTCTTCTTCTTCTTCTTCTTCTTCTTCTTCTTCTTCTTCTTCTTCTTCTTCTTCTTCTTCTTAGCGCTCGCTGCTTATAAACTCTGGTGGAAAGTTCTGGTTGTTCATCCAGTACTGGGTTTTGGTCTTAATCCAGAACCTGAGTTTTTTATGCAAATTCATTTTACAGTTTTGGCTTATTTGTATGCAGACTGTGGATTCCTCACCTCACAGCAGATGCACTCTAACTTTAAAGGAAACACTCCTAATTAGTCATCTTCTACGACATATTTGTGGTGGTTGGAGGCGGTGCAGTGAGTCTTTTCTTTAATCTCCAAAACTGAGCCGCGGAACCCACACAGGTAAAAAATATCTTTCAAAATGCACACTTGTTTCTGTTAAGTTTTTCTTTTCATGAAGCTCCCTAGCTATATGTTCATTAATTTTTTGGTAACACAGACACTGCTATTTATGGCACCCACTGCAACTAATAAGCATGCACGTCATCAAAGATGTCTAATTAAGGATTTGATGAAATCAGATATGCTGTGCTGAAAAATGCAAAGATGCATGTATCACAGTCTAGCTTTAAACCACAACACTACATACAAACCATCCTTTTATGGAAAAACACAGAAAAAGAAGATACTCACTTGTGTAGATGAGTGAAGAGTCTGAGCTGGATTGACCTGGTGCAGTACTGCTCCACTCGGATCCACAGTAAACTTCTCAAGTTGTTGACAAAACCAGCAGTGCCTGAATAAAGAATGGACATGTTCATCAACAGATCACAAATGAAGAACTGGCAGGGAAACAAAATTGTCATGCGTAGACAATTTATCAAAAAAGAAGATGGAGATGGCTTAGATATGTCTGTAGAATGCATTGTTGATATTTTGTTAAGGACAGCTATCTTGGGGATGTCAGATCAAAAAAGCAGATGTGGGTGACCTAAGATAACATAGACAGTAGAGATGGGAAGGGAGAAGTGTGAATTGAGATATGAAACCATGGCCAGAAAAGCTGCGGATCTGCAAAAATGGAGATCATTTTTTTTTTTTTTTTTTTTTTTTTTTTTTTAAATCGATCACCGGCTGTGAATTCTAGTGGAAGGTCCCGGTTAATCGTCCGCTTGGACTTTTGGCTTTCACCTGGACCTGATTTTTGCGTGTACAACCGTTTTTCATTTCCCTGCCTCATGGGCAGCTGTACTCCGACTTCGAAGGAAGACGTCAGGCCTATTTCTAGGTTGACTGTGGCCATTGTTTTGTGTGGGTCGAGACGTTGCCTGATTTGTGTGGTGTCCACTTTGTCTCCTCCGCAGGTATTGCCCTCGGGAGTACCCCTTTGGGGCAGCCCCCTGTGGAACAGTTAGCCCTCAAGGGAAGGCAGGGGCAGATCATGGGCATTCCCCGCCATCCAAGGAGGCTTCCATGCATGCAGAGCCGGCACATGGCGCTCTGGTTCTGGGCTCACCCAAGGAATCGTCACGTCCTGCACATGCCTGCTTAACCTCACAACCGTATCAGGCCTCCCGCTCGACAGGGGCTGCGCCCTCTGGAAGTCAGCGGGGAGCAGCCCGTGGGTTTTGGACTTTTGTGACCACACAGATAGGTACAACGTTAGATTTCTTTGACGAGCCGTTAGCCCGACAGGATTTTACATCCTGCATCAGGCATATCGTTATCAGTTTTGTCCCAACACTCGGGCGAGTGGGGTCTTTGGGTGTGGACATTCGGTCTTTTTCAGTTCAATACAAATTTTGATGGTCAGATTTTGATCCGTATGATCTAGTTTTGTCGGACAGTTAGGATGGTTGCTGTTGTGGTGTACCTCAGCGCGGTGTCAACGACACTGAGAGTTAACCGAGGATGTACATGAATGGCCAGCCTATGGATGGTTGCTGTTGTGGTGTATCCCAGCGCGGTGACGACGACACTGGGGGTTAACCGAGGATGTACAAGGATGGCCAGCCTATGGATGGTTGCTGTTGTGGTGTACCTCAGCGCGGTGTCGACGACACTGAGGGTTAACAGAGGATGTGCAGTGAACAATGTTCTCTTTACTCCGCAGTCTTTTAACCAAGGGTTGTAATTTTGGCTGTACGTTTGGCAAACCTACTCATGTTCCTAATGAGTTTTGATAACATTTTTCACCCAAGCGTTTGGGGGCGGGCTGATGAGAGCCACAAGGACACATCACCTCTGGGAGCCGCCAACTCCAAGATCCCCTGACAGCTCTGTTGATGCTCATTTGAGACATTATCCGTGGCGCACGACGAGGACGTGCTGTAGGGGTCTTGCATGAGGTTCCGTACAACCAGGATAGTTAAGGACTGGCGCCCGAGTGACGTACGGAGTATCTCCTTATACAAATCATGTTGGGCTTAACTTCCCCTCACGCCTGTGACATAAATCACCGCGCCACAGATCAATTGTGAATGCTCTATGTCATTAATGGCATAAAGAAGATATAGCTGATATAGATGCACAGTATCTGTTCAATTAATGTTATCATCATAATGTAGACTATTGTGTTTTCATGTGAAAGAAGCAAGACATGGTTCAGTTATATAATAAGATTACTATAGTTGATTGGTTTGTTGGTTAACTGGCTGGCTGGTAGTTGCAAATCCTCTGGAAGACTGAGTTTAAACTATCAACTGGTTTCAGAATATGTGAGCCCTGAAAAGGATTTATCTACTGGACTGAGTTTGGTGTAGAGACTTTTCTCCTGGCTTGATACCAAAATATCCCTCCATGTGGACCTACTTGCAGACATCTTTTTCCTCACTCCATGTTGAGAAACTAGCAGAATGTGCAAGTCTGGAACTTCACATCTGCAGACAGACATGCAACCAGGTTCAATGTAGCATATATAGACTTGTTAGGAGCAGACCTATGTTGGTAATGTGGTTTCAACAGCTTGTAGTTCTCACTGTCAACAGATCTCAATCCACTGTCAAGAAAGACAATACTGTCATAAGACAGTGTGCAAGTTTTTTTTCTTCTTTACGTTCACAGGCTGTAAACTTTGGCAAAATGATTTATCCGTTTGTCCACTTTGGGACATTGTTTTTTTTCTCCCACTTGGGTTTGTCTCAGCCAGGTGCACTCTAACTTCAAAGGAAATGTTGATCCTGTCTACACTGGCTAGGTCTTTGGTCTGAAACCTCTGACTAGGATGACCGCTAAGTGGTAACAATAGGTCTTGACCAGTTTGAGCTCTAGTTCTGGTGCACCACCACGTGTGGTTCAGCACCTCAAAACCCTGCACCAAAGAGAAGCAAAACTTGGACAAGTGAAAAGACAGCAGAAGAACATCACAATGGAATTTAAGGATTCATGCATTGTGTGAGAAGTGCACTCTATTGTTTTTGAAGCACGTACCTCAAAGCTTACTCCGGAGAGTTATCCCTAAACACATGCTGAAAGACATAAAAATGAGAAGAAAGAGAAGTAGAAGAAAGGCCAGATATGTTCAATATAAATACCCAGTGTGTATTTTTTTAATTGTGACATAGAAATCTAAACACCAGTATACACTTTTAAGACTGCTTATATTATTATTTAAATATTTCAATGTTGGTAAATATCCGGAAACTTTATTGTTGTTATAAGCCTTGTGTAAGAATTTTAGAGACGCACAGAAGAAGCGAGTGACTATTTGAAAACTGCTCTAGTATCGTTTGTAAGACATTGAAAGTGCAGAGGGCTCAAAGAAAAGATGAATATTGGAAAATGTTCTACACCCTATGTCCCAGTCTTCTGTTTCTAAAACCTATTCTGTCTAAGCTGGTACATTAACTCATTCTACCAAGTAATTGTATTATTTCTTCCTCTACTGTGTTCACCCTAAAAAAGGCAGTTGGCATGTTGTATTGTGGTTTACAGCTAGGCTGCAATATCTCTGCCTTTCAGCCCAACACATTTGATTGCTGCAAATCCTTAATTGTTACCTGTTATGACATACTTTTTAAGAGGAAATGAGTATTATTCTTTTCCTCAAACTGGGGCCCAGGAACCCACATCAGCACTGTTGCTCTAGGGGCCAAACACTTTGGGACAGAAGACCTGTGGGTCTCACACCATATTCCTACTGTTCATAGATAATAGAAATGGGTCTGCTGCTAGTTTCCTTTTATTTTATTAATTCATTGCATCTACCTGTTCCTCCTTTCAGAAAAAGCAATGCCACGTAAATAAGGATGTAGTTCCACTTAAACTCCAGCTGTTGGTTCTCAACATTTGGGTCATAGGTCAAGCTGTTTACTGTAAACAAAATCAAACATAGACAAGAACATTAGAAAAATAGCAGTGCATTATCAGACATTTAAAATATGTTTTACAGGAGAAAGCAGTCAGGATTAACAAAAGGTTAAAAATAGGTTTTCATATGTTATGTATCAAATAAATTTAAAGTAGTTTTTTTTTTTTTTGCTTACAAATATCTACACAGTATAGACATAAAGAAAGAAAAATAAAAAGCCAACAATTACATTTTCAGAAAAATGATAATAACCAGGTATTAACTCTCTGAGTCCCAGGAAACACACCATACGTTCATAGGTTCCTACATGGAAGCCCAATGAACATATGATGCGTCAATTTTACTCTCTATTTACTACCCCTTGGGTCTGTGATGCTAAACCCCCTGGGACTCAAAGAGTTAAAAATCATTATCATCATCAAATGCCTTGCCAACTGGTATGAGTGATTATGCCTCTCCACAATCTGCAATCTTCAACAGCGTGTGTTTAACTCTTTCAGTCCCGAGGAAAGCATCAAAAATTCATAAGTTCCTACCTAGAAGCCCAATGAATGCAGAATGAACTACTTTTACTTTACTACCCCTTGGGCCTCTGATGCTAAACCCCCTGGGGAATGAGAATTAAAAGTATGATTTACTAGGGAAAAATACAGCAGTGGTTTCCCCTTCCCTTCCACCGGTTTGTGTATGGCCTGACTCCAATAGCCTTTGTCTAACAGATGTATCCTGCAAAGCAGCATACAGGTGAGGTTATAAAGGTATCTTTTACCTTGTCCGCATCTCAGAATCTTGAGGTATTTTATAGATCGAGTCATCTGACCAACTAAGTTCCCTCCTCTTAATGACTCCCACTTGTGTTGGTGCGCAGCTGCTTATTCAATATATTTCCAGCTAACTCTATATTAGAAGCCGCTCCACTAATTCCCACTCAGTGGAAATGCCTAGTAGTGGGATAGGCTCCTACCAGAACATCAAATATACCACAGAAAGTACTTCAAGACATTTGCACTATAATAACAGCAAATAAAAATTACTGTAACAGGAGCCAAAGGTGGCATAATGGCTAGCAGACTGACCTATGGCCATATGTACATACAATTTTATGGGTTCCTTCTCAGGCAGCCCAGGTATAACCAAGACAAGCTCCAGCTGACGGGCCATGCAGCTGACACCACCAAACCGGGCTAACGATATGTTAACACAGCGATTCTCAAACTGGGTGCAGAGAGCTTATGTCAGGGGTGCCGCTGCAATAATCAAGGGTAGGTGGGCTTTATTTTCTGCCCGACGACAAAATTTTGAGAAAAACGCTGCGTTAACGTGTCAGCAACATGGACCTTCAGCTGGAGCCGATCTTGGTTCAACCCTTTTCCCCCATAAGAATGTTAAAAAATACATGTTTTCTAATTCTAAAAAAAAAAAAAAAAAAAACTTCTCTGAAACGCCATGCTAAAAGACAAGAAGAAAAGAAAAACATAAGAGATATGGAGTCTAGGACTTTTTATACATATCCAGGGAATTGACCCCCTTGACCACCGAACGTGAAATCCTTCGCTTCTTTGATGATGTCACGCCACTAAGAAAGATTTACAACAATACTCTCTAGTGCCTAAATGACCAAATCAGAAAAAGAGAGTGAATGTGTATTCCCACGTGTGTGCATTTGTATGTGTGTGTACACTCGCGAGCGTGTGTGTATGTGTGTGCGCATGTGTGTGTGAGAGAGAATGTAGCAGCTAGCCCACTTATCTACTTATCTCCCAGTCTTGCGGCTGTTGGTTTAAACCAAGGCAGACTTCTGAAAATGACTTAGGCTTCAAGGTCAGTCCAGCATAACATATGTATCGGGACATTATTTGGAAAGTAAAGGCAGTGAGTATGCTCTCGTTTGAATCCCCCATGTGATTGATGAGAGTGCTATGAAAATATAGAGATAACACTATATGCCGGGCAGCCATGGTGGCACAGTGCCTGCAAACTCAGTGGTTATGGGAGCAAATCTGCATCAAGATGAATTTTCTAAACTTGACAGGGTGGCCACAAGTTGATCTAGGTTAAAATGGGTACAGCGACATGTCTTAAGCAGTATGTTAAGATGATCAACCTGTTGTTGACTGCATCATCCATCAAGTGCTCACTGCTCTGTGTTATGTTACCACAATCAACATCACTACACATTGGGAACTCCCATGTGTGCTCAGTCCTTCGATGCAGCAGCTACTCCAGGGTACCTCTGCTGACTGTTCCTATGAGGGGTTGATTATATGTCTCCTATCTCGACCCTGAAAGATGGCACAGACATTCTTCATTGAGCTTTACTCCCAGGTTATGAAAACATAGAATTAGGAGTGAAAAAGGGTTCTTTATCATATGGCAAAGAAGCTTCCTGGGAAGTAAAGGCAGCCATGATGCTGACCACCACCACTGAATTGTCGACTGGTCTATAAAAAGCATGAATCTAGTATCATACACTTGATGCGACACTGGCATAAAGAAGATGATTAACTAATTTTTTTTTTTTTTTCAACAATTATTTGCCCAAACACCTCAAAGCAGGAAAACGTATTCTTTAGCCTATTTTTAAGCATATCCCCAAACACCTAGGAGCATGAAAACGAGTTGTTTACCTTATTTCTTACCCATATCCCCAAACACCTCAAAGCGTGAAAACATATTCTTTAGCCTATTTTTAAGCATATCCCCAAACTCCTAAGAGCATGAAAACGAGTTGCCTACCTTATTTCTTACCCATACCCCCAAACACCTAAGAGCATGAAAACGAGTTGTTTACCTTATTTCTTACCCATATCCCCATACACCTCAAAGCATGAAAACGGGTCCTTTAGCCTCTTTTTAACCATATACTCAAACACCTCAAGGCATGAAAAGAGGTCCTCTACTGTTTTTGTTTCAGCAAATTATTTATGAACAATTTTTAACTAATTTGGTAACTGACCAATGTTCTTGCTGTAAATAGGCACAAAAACATTGATGACTCTTCCAACGACCAAAAGAACAAGACAGATGCCCACGACGAACTGCAGGATAAAGCTAGTCTTGGGCCACACATATGGGAGCATCATTCGGACCTTAGTGAAGCTATTGCTCCAGGTCGACTTGCCCTGCTCTGCTGGATTGCTCGGCTGTAAAAAACAACAAAAAACATCATTTATTAGTTTAAAAATTATATTCACTCATTATTCATTACAATCATCATCATCAGCACGTAGGTTGTCTTTTGACAGGAGTGGCTAAACAAGTGCTTGGAACATTAGAATAGTGGTTGAACATAGTTCAAATCCTAGATAAGGGGATAGTAATTTGTTTTCTTTTTTCTTGGTGGGAAAAATAATCATTCTTAACTTTTGCAGTTCATAGTGACTACACTAGTCATCCTGCCTTAACCATCAGGATCAAGATCTCCTTTGCCTTCAGCAAAGTATCGAAAAGGGTGTAAACAGGCAGTAAAGACAGTTTACTGCCATCACAGTCTAATGAAAGAGACTCAGTAGCTTGTCAGTTCCCCTCTCATGTATCATCATGCCCAAGGGGGTCTCTTCTTCACGTTCACCGGCTATAAACTCCAGTGAACAGCTCTAGTTGTTCATCCACATCTGGGCTTCAGTCTTGTTCCAGAACTTGAGCTTTCTTTGCATATCCATTTTATATATCTGGCTTATTTGTACAGAGACTAAGCTTCCTTGCATCCTAGGCATATGCACTCTGACTTTGAAAGAAATATCTCTAATTAGTCAATCAACTTTTTCAGCATGCTTTGTGCAGTGGATCTATTACCCCCCCCCCCTTACCCCTCTCCCCCCTACAATGGAACATACATGTGGACCAAGGTGTCTCTAATGTCCTCTGTCCTATGTACACATATTAATATCTTCATCTTCCTTGAACCATGCATTTTTCTTCCTTATCTTGTTTTGTATTCACCCTTGTTTTGTAATTTACACCTAGGCTACAATATCTGCTATTTTGACCGAATACATCTGATTTTGGCAAACGCTAATTTGTCAAAAACTATGGCTGAATTCAGTCACACTGTTTTTTGGGGGGATTCTTTTAACAGCAATAGATGAGATTCATTGGGCCATCTGATGAGACTGTCCTGTACCAACTGCCACAGTGAGCCATGAAGAAATATAATGGGAACAGAGCACGGTAAAGATCATGCAAAAGATGGAACAACTGCATCAAGAACATAATGAAAGAAATGAAGACAAACTTATACAACACATTTAAAAGAGCACATTATCATCATCAAGTGCCTTACAAACTTGCATGGGTGATCATGCCTCTTCACCAGCTGTGATCTTCAACTGCGTGTATCAGTTTGTATATTGACAACCCTCCATGCATGACAAAATGCTGTCAAGAATCTTGCACTGTCTTTTTATGTCTCTCTTTCTACAGATCTTTCCAGTGGTCACAACATGTTCCAGTTTCCTTCTTCTCATAACATGACCAAAGAATGATGACTGTGTCTTTCTGATGTTTGTGATAAGTTATCTTCGAGCCCTCACCTCTTTCAAAGCATCTGGGTTGAGCACATAATAGATCCTTACAACTACCTTTCCCAGTTTAGTTGAGGTGAGTTGAGTCAAGAAGTGACATCACAGCACTGAGGGCATTCCAATGCGTGCCCCCCCCCCCCCCCCCCCTTTCCATCCCAACACATATATAAATACACACACTTTGTGGAGGTAACTGGATGAAGTGAAGAAGCAGAAGATGTCATTTTTATTGATATATATTAATGGGGGACAAAATTAATCAAAATAGAAATCAAGAGTTAGATGTGCAGTTAAAAAAGGGTGCAATATTTCTTTATAACATCATGGGGCAGAAATTATTAACTCTTTCAGTATGTGAAGATACGTCCTCTCTGTAGTAGAATATTTTTCTCTCCCTTAGTTGTCATATTTGATTAATTACATCAGGGACAGGGAGAGTATATGATTCTATTAAAAAATTTTCTTTGTAAATTACTCCGCCTGCACCATGAAAAAAGTGTTTTCAAAATAATTGTTGTTTAGGAAGACAATGCACACACAAATAACAATAAATATTTTATTTAGATGCAATGAGGAAGTGAATATACTACCTCTTCATCTGTACTTGGCAGAGATGAGTATGGCGACTGAATTGGTCTTAGAAAACTCAGTGCCAATAAGAAAAAGACTGCAATGTAGCGTACAATAAATAAGCCCAATTCTGCTCTGTCCGAATCACTGAAAACCAAACAGAAGAAAATCTCAGGGTTGTTAATCTTAAACACTAGAAGATAGTAACAGTAAACAACAAAAATAAATGTAGGACAAACATAAAGAAAAATCACAGGTTTATTTTATAATACTGAACAACACTTTATCCTTTAGAATGATTTTAATAAAAAAAATATTTGACATAGTATACAAACACATGTTTACATTATGAATGGAAAAACACTGACGTAAAATGTAAATTCCATCTAATTTTGTTCATTCGAGCCTGTTGGCTCAAGCGTCTTTGGTTCAAACCTGCACCGCAGTGGATTTTTATAAATGATTTTGACAACCAGGTCAACCCAATTTAGTAGTGATACAATTAAATATAATGGTGGCTAGCATAATGTTGACCACATTTGCCATTGTTCTATATCAGTTCTATATCAGTTCTATATCAGTTCTATATCAGTTCTATATCAGTTCTATATCAGTTCTATATCAGTTCTATATCAGTTCTATATCAGTTCTATATCAAGGTAAAACTTTTGAGAAACATTCGTGCAAGCCAAACTTTACGTGTCACTGAGTGAATTACAAAAGACAGTGAAGTTCATACTAGAGACACCATTGCAGATATAGATACTCTATTTCAAGCAAACGAAAGAAGAAGAAAAAGAAGAAGTGGTCTGCAACATCGGAGGGGGTGCGGGGGTATGATGGGTTCGGAAGGGGGATCTTTATGGAGCCTCAAGAAATGTTGATGTTATTTATACTCACATTTTTTTTCTCACTTTAAATTTTTTTTTTTTAAACATTAGTGGTATTAAAAACATTGCCACAATGCCAGTTTGACATGCTTATTAGGGGGCGGTGGGCCTATCCTTCTTACCTCCAAATGGAGCCACGCAACCCACATGGGGACAATTTAATGTGGTGATGAGGTATTTAAACAATATATACAGTTCATTAACTGAAGGGAATATAATTTACATTTAAGTAAAGGAATATGAACCCTGTCGATTGGCAAATGCAAATCATGAACACATGCAAATACCCCCAACAAAATCATTTAATGAAAACAAACATTTTTCACAGGTAATTAATATATATATTTTTTTATTTTTTATTTATTCAGCTGCAATATAAAAAATTTATAAAAAACATGTTTAATATAAAAAGATATATAAAGGAAGTAATCAATAAATGTAAACAGGGAGAAGTATTTAACGGAATACAGGAAGTTACTAAAAAGACTTATGTAATGTCCGTGGCAATAACACCAGCCTCAGGCTCACGACCCCTGTCTACACCGCCCTAAAAAGTTTTTCTTACAGACAGTAGTGACAGTTTGACTAAATATTTGACATCAACATGGCTTTTTAAAAAAAAAAAGCCATTCATTTTACACAAAAAACCCACAAGGAAAAGAACGTAGAGCAAAAGGTAGATCAAGAACAAGATGAAAAGATAACATTAGAGAAACTGTACATGATGCGTCTCTGGCCGAGGCAGCCAGATGAGCGAGAAGCAGAACCTTACATCTCCAATGACACCCAAAGCTGTATTTAAAAAAAAAAAAAATAATAAAGTAAAGAACAGGAAGAAGTAACGAAGACTACTGAAGGAATAAAAGAAGAAAAAAATACAAAATAAAGAATTTTAATATTTTTACAATTTAAAAGAGTTATCTAGTAACATAAGGTATCTAACAACACAAGAAGTGACATGGTTACAAATACAGTATTACTGAGAAAGTTGGAACAAGATCGTATCTTAAATATATCAATACACAAAGAATGAAATGGTTAAACCACCCAGTGAGAATGCAGAAGACCAAATTGAAAATGAGACTTTACAGCAGAATATCTGGGAGGAAGGTAAGGGGAAGACCATGAAAGAGATGGATAAAAGGGTGAAGCTGAAACCTGGAAAAAAAATTAGACATCTATCACCCAATCTACCCGAGAAGTGCAAGAAAAAAACACACAAAAAAGAACAACACTAGGTTACAACCCAATATCAGCGAGACAACAACAACAACAAAGATTCAACTGATGAGCACCACACTCAGACTAGACTCACTTTTTGACCTGCCACCACCAGGCTGGGCTGCTCCAGGAAACAAACATAACATTTTCTCTCACAAAGAATATCATCCAGAACAAGATCGACACAAAGCCTTGGCCTCTTGTGGAGAAGCTGGGCAACATGCTGCGTTTCTCCATGGCTAAGAGCCACCAGGCTACAATACATGCAGCAATCACTGCACATGCTTGCATCACCTTAGCAAACGGACAGATGTACATACAACAGAAAAGGTTAAAAATGTACATGCAGTAAGTAAACTAAAGGAAAGGACCCGTTTCACACCAGTGGTGCACTGTGCATATAATGCTTGACTCATATTTTTATAGACCAATCGGTCCTAGGCGAGTGATGTGGTCAAAATAATACCTCTTTTACTTCCCCTGACTTTACCTGGTATCCACTTCAGGCTGGGTCAAAATAGGAGCAAAGGTCATTTCAAACCTAAGATTATCTGGCTACAGTCAGAGCATCTAGCCTATGTGTCTTCTACATGCAAAAGAAATTATTAAAAATGGACTAGGTGGCCTGGATACTCTCCCCCTTCTTGCTGTTGTGTAGTTTGTGTTGAGAAAGGCTCCGGAT
>CAJHNH020000093.1:142500-175000 GCA_905116865.2 Candidula unifasciata
GTAAAATGCAGGGCTAGTGTTTTAAACAAAATATGCTAAGAGTAAAAAGAGAAGGGGTAGGGTGGGGGGTGCTTTTTAATTTCAAAAATTGTATTCTGCGACTAAGAAATATAGTTAAAAATGATAATGCATTAACTCTTTGAGTCCCAAGGAACGCATCAAACGTTCATAGGTTCCAACTTAGAAGCCCAGTGAACACAAGATGCGTCGATTTTACATCTCTTTTGACTGTCCCTTGGGCCTCTGATGCGAAACCCCCTGGGACTCAAAGAGTTAAGCTGAACACAATATAAAGCAACCATGCACACCTTCGTTCACTGACGAAATTTACGTGGGATTTCGCTCATGACTGGATGGAAACTAAGCCTAGATTTGCAAATCATCACCTCCAGAATTAAATTATTTTATTACATTATACTATTAACTCGCAGTATCTTCATCTATAACGAGAATATGTAGTTGTTACTCTGCATTTGAAGAATCGAACTAACTATTAGCTGTATTTGAGCAGACATCGCTGGCTCTGCACAACTGCAAACTCCGCTTTGATTTTCACTGCTCAGAGTCACATCGTTCAATGACATTTTAGCTACATTTTCCCAGGTATATACACTTTATTCTTTTATGTTAACCATATTTTCTGAAGGTTTCTTGGTATAGATCGTGTTATTTGCTTTTAGTTTCATTCCCTGCCGTGTTCATAACCAAAAATTTGACGATGCCATAAATCATAAAACGATCAGCTGTTTTTTTTTTGGAATGACGTGTTTTGTTATAATTTTCCGAAATCCTTGTTTTGTAATGTTCTTATACTTACACTAACTTTTTATGCCAGTTTGGCAACAATTGTTTGTTATTTTCATCACAACATAATACAAATAAGTTTGTTAGCTCTATATATGAGTTCAACACACAAAATTATTATAAGATAAACGTGTTATTCAAATTGTTAATGTTGGTACAAATGTGAAGTCATTTTAGAATATTGCTTTGATTTACGTGTTTAACATTTGTAAACACAATGTTGCAACAAAGAATATCTGGCAGACAGTGTCACAAGAACGCCATCTTGTACAAGTTCGTAAACAGAGCTGGACTTTTAGTCAGACTTGGTTGTTTGTGCGGTTATTAGGTGCAGATTTGTTTACTACATAAATTGTCTCTAATGGAGGAACAGGAGATCTTAACGACTTTGAAGATACTAATAATTGGGGAGAGCGGTGTGGGAAAATCAAGGTACATTTGTCGTGATACGTAGATCGGAATTTTTGTAAAATAGAAATGAAATTGTACTGTACACAAATAAAATGAACGTTTGTCATCGCGTTTATATTTAGAATTGTTAGCTAGACTAGGTCGACTTGTGAATTTTCATCCGAGCTACTTATGGCTGAGTTAAACGTTTGTTTGTTTTGGCTATAGTTAATGTTTTTTCTTGCAGGCATCAAAAATGCCCTCTACACCAATAAAACCAGCACAGTTAGATAGCTGTAAATGTAAACAGTCTTTCCAACGGTACCTCATTTAGGCTTGTATGTCATCTCTGAGCTGAGATATGTAGGAATGTAGGTTTTTGTGGAGATGAAATGTAAAAAAACAGCTGCTAAAACTTGTCTCCCAGAAACAAGAAGTTTTCTCTGCGCAACCAAACTGCGCACTTATCGTTTTGGCTTTGTTTGCATTGGACAAGATGGCAGACAATGAGACTGGCTGAGCCAGCGATTGCCTGAAAAATGTCACTGTACATCTACCTAGCCACTGTTCAGAAAGAAATTTAAATTTTATACACAAATGTAAAATTGGACGGAGAATTCAATTATAACTAACATTACCAGGACGAGTAACAGTTAAAGCCTAAAGCCAACCATGAAAAACTTATTGCTATTCAGTATTTTCAATCAAACTGATTTAACAGAAAAACAGAGGACGTCCGGCTGTCGTAGACATGCGCTGTTAATCGGGTTCCTTCCCGCCGTTTTCAGCTTTTTATAGTGGATGAAAATCACACCAATCGCAAAATTTCATGAGAGATTAGGACCCATCCCGAAACCCCAGCCAACATTTCCGAAACAAGTTTTGAATGGTTTCCATGGTAACGGAAATTGCCAATTGCCGAACACCGTAGTCGCTAGATTATTTTTGCATCTAATTTATCGTGATTGTTCAGTTTAAACAATGCTGTAGTTGTCTCAATACTAAACAATGGACTTTGTTTTTGTATGAGTATGATGTATATGAGAGACCAGACAGACCTTAGTAGTTCATTTAAACAATGCTGTAGAGTTGTCTCAAAACTAAGCCATGGGCGTTGTATATATATGAGAGACAAGACAGACCTTAGTAGTTCATTTAAACAATGCTGTAGAATTGTCTCAATACTAAGCCATGGACGTTGTATGTATATGATGAGAGACAAGACCGACCTTAGTAGTTCATTTAAACAATTCTGTAGAGTTGTCTCAATACTAAGCCATGGACTTTGTTGTATGTATATGATATGAGGGACAAAACAGACCTTAGTAGGTCATTTAAACAATGCTGTAAAGTTGTCACAATACTAAGCCATGGACCACTTAGTTTTGGGTTGGGAAAGCAGACAAAACAGAGAAGGAAATGGGTGACTCCCCCTAAGTGATAAGAAGCAGCAAGAAGTATTTGAAATGTGCTTTAATAACATTGAGAATGAGCATTAAAAACAATATGAATTTATAATCTAAAAGAGAAGGATATCCTGCCTTGACCATAATTATTTTTTTTTTAATGGTCACATAAAGTTCTTGACAAACAGTGAAGTTTACCTATAACACATTATATCTAGCCATGCAAAAATCTGCAATGCAAGAAATATCCTGGTGTGCACTAATATATCAGCTATGGGAACAGCATAAATCATTTTGCAAACTTGTTTAGAAAATTGCAAAACTAGCTGAGGAATAAAAGGATTTTAAAAAAGGGGCATCTTAGACACAAATTATGCCTAGGTAGCTCAGTTGGGAAAAAAAAAATTTACACACAGAAAGAGTCAAATGTTTCAAGTTGAATTAGCTGTTGGTGAACATCATTATCTCCTTAACTTGAATGTGTCTTGTTTTGTAAGTTTCATTTTATACATCCCATATTTGTATTATATTTGTAGCTTATTGCTGAGGTTTACAGATGACACTTTTGACCCAGAGCAAGCTGCTACTATAGGTAAGGCTGATGTTTTATGATTGATACTTTTTTGTTGTTTAACTGCACATTCATTGAGGGGATACCTTAAGTACTGCAGTTCCCACCATGCTTCACACAAAGTGTGATTCACATGAGAGATTTCAAATTTGCTTACATCAGAAGTACATATCCATCCAAATTGTTTGCACATTTCTTTGTTTAAAAATTGGTGAGGGCAGCAGCCTATTTTATGTGCTTTTAACATTTTTATTTGTGATATGTCATATATTAAGAAAGGGATGTAACAACACGTTGTGGTACACCTTGGACCAACATAGATAGGATCTTTACCTAGGACCAACATGGGTGAGATCAGTGTTTCCTTTGAAGTTGTGTACATCTACCTAAAAGTTGAGTAACTAACAGCCTGAACACAGATAAACCCAATCTGTGAAACATGCAAAACTCAAGACCAAAGTCCAGAAATGGTTGAAACCACTTCATGAAGATACATTAATCATTTTTAGGCACATTGTGAGGTCAAATGTACAAAGAATCACAAGACAAGCACTGAAATAGGAAACAAATAGATTGAGAAAGTGAGAGAATCCAAAAGAACACCCACAACAAACATTGCTGAGACAGTCTAAGGGTGTTGAGCTAGATCTGTAAGTTATATTAATAGGATTGAAAGAATAGAACAGAATAGAGGAATAACCTGTGACCAGTATATAGCCATGAATGGCAGAACAGGGTCAAGATGATTATGAACTTTCTGTAGTTGCGTGTCATTGTCTGTCAAATTTTATCATGTCTTTATTCACTTAATTGCCTTTGTCTGTTAAACTTGTCATAGTCAAATGTGTTAATGTCTTTATCATGGCATGTGCCATATGTACAGTGATGAGTTTGATTGTTGTCTATCGCTAGCTTGATTTTCTTTGTCTGTAACTTGTCTGCCTACAATCAACATTTGCTGTTGTAACTTCAGGTGTGGATTTCAAAGTCCGAACATTGACCGTTGATGGAAATAAGACCAAATTAGCCATATGGGTAAGTAACGACATGAATTCTGTACTCTCTGCTTTAACTAATCTGTTTGTGCAGCACTGCCATGAAATTATTTTTACCTACTTGTTTCATTTCTGAGACTACAGCTTATGTATCTGTTTGCACATATGTCAGTACTTACATGTTCTCTATGATGTTGTCTAATGAGACACTCAAGGTTGGTTCTTTTAATCTGCTCCATAACTACTTAACCAAAATTGTAGCTTCCTCATTCAGTGCTTGTTTAAGAATAATAATACAAATATTTGTAGCCCTTCAGCGTTAAATAAAGTGGATTCTACTGCTTGTATATTTGTATATAAGAATTTGTTAACTGCTAGGACACGTTTCATAAAAGAGGTCAGCCTTAAGAACACCTCTTGTGCTCAATGGCTTGTTACGGTGTTGCCATACTTTGCCGATATTGACATACTTTGTTGTAGTACTCGTTTAAGTCTGGACTAGTTCCTGCCATCTTTGGTCTACTTAATGTGTTAGTGATTATTTGATTTACAAATGACAAACATTTTTCCGTCTCCAAAGTGGAAGTTTGCTGCTATGTATCCACTACTAACTGTGGGTATATTACGTGGTGAGATCCCAGTCTCTTCCACGGTGTGACTCTCATACTGCTTTCTGAAAGCCATAAGAATGGTCGTATTCTAAATCACCCACCAGGGGAATCAAACCCTTGTAAACATTGAGGATTTTGCATTGTGAATCTATTTCACTAACTTCTGAGCCACAGACTTAATTAAGTGGGGGGGATCTATAGCAAGGAAAAGAAATTAATGTAAAATATGGTTTACCAGGTGCAGATATGATGTGATATACAAATTTAAAAAAGAAATATGTTTACAGTAATTGATGAGGAATCTTGAAATTTATTGTGTATTTATTTTCTTCTTTCCTCTTTCATCTCCCAGTGGAGCATAGCCCCAAATGTCCAGCTATGTGCAGGCCTAAGACTGGTTGGATTATTCAGCTAAAGTTTTTTTTATTGAATGATGTTTTGGGTCTCATACAAACCTGTTAGTTGCTTCTCAGCAGGCTGACAACATGCTTTCTGCCTTACAATAGAAACAGTTGAGGAATTGCACTTTTGCCTTAAAGTTTGAACTATGACTTAACTAATTTTCTTTGTTCATCATGGTTATCCTGCTGTGCCATTTACATGTCACATTGGGCTCACATTCTGTTCCTCTGTTTCATTCCATCTTGTGCAATCCCTCCATTGCCATGAGTGAAGTTCAGTCCAACACCTTTAGCTTCTCTCATCATTTCATTTTGATGTGATTTTTTCGGTGTTCTCTCTTCTTCAGTCCCTTTGTTTGTCATTGTCAAGCCTATTTGAATATGCTTGTTTCCTCTCAGTGTGTCCAGTATAGTGCCATTGTCTCTGTCTTATAAATATGGTTGCTCAGACATTTCTCTTATTTCGTCACACCTCTTGAATTCATCCTATTTTATGTTCAAATTTGTTTTAAGCATTTCCTTTCAAATGCATTTAACTTTCATTCCATATCTTTAGTGGTTCTCTAACTTTTACAGGCTTTTGTTGCATTTGAAGTAACTTTAGAATTGAAAATACTTAACTTCATTTTAAAGCTACAGTTTCAGAGTTCCATATTTTGTTCAGTTTTGTAAAAGCTGCCAATGCATATCATAATTTCTTTCTTAATTTTCTATGTTACCATGTTGCTGTTAATATTTTCTGTGTTACCATGTTGCTGTTAATATTTTCTGTGTTACCATGTTGCTGTTAATATTTTCTGTGTTGCCATGTTGCTGTTAATACTTTCTGTGTTACCATGTTGCTGTTAATATTTTCTGTTTTACCATGTTGCTGTTAATACTTTCTGTGTTACCATGTTGCTGTTATTATGTTCCCATGTTGCTGTTCGTATTTTCTGTGTTACCACGCTGCTGTTCATATTTTATGTTACCATGTTGCTGTTAATATTTTCTGTGTTACCATGTTGCTGTTAATATTTTCTGTGTTACCATGTTGCTGTTCATATTTTATATGTTACCATGTTGCTGTTATATTTTCTATGTTACCATGTTGCTGTTATATTTTCTATGTTACCATGTTTTTATTCTTTGCTTAGCTAATGACCCCCCAGTACCACAGGTGTAAGTAAAGGACCCTTTTTCATGCATTATGGGCTTATAGGGCTAGACCTGTATGTAATAGACCACTTGACACTGGGTGGGTGATATTGTCAGAACCACGTCGACCACCTTTACTTCCCAGAACTTGCACTTGGTGCCCACTCAAGGCTGGGTCCACCTGAGAACCAAGGTCATTTAAAAAAAAAAAGTCTGGCTCCGTAAGGGCCTGAACCTTCCGATCTGCAAGCGAACGTTTAACCACTACACCAGGACAACTCCCGGTACCACAGGTTTAATAAAAGGTCCTAAATACATAAATAGTTTTTATTGTGGTATGACTTGACTTTTCTGAGCAACTCTATGAATTTAAGTTTTTAAACTGTTTTCTGCCTCAACCACAGAAATTATGTTTAGCTAAACTGTAATTGGTTTATATTTTTGTGATATAAAGGACTTATAAATGAATGTTAGTTGCTAACTCGACCATACTCCTTTATAGATAAACTATAATTGCTTCCTATCTCAGCTATACTTGTCCTGGGTCACTTTGTGGTTAATTGATTGATGCATGACATGCTAGATGTTATCAAGGCCCTTTGTGGACAGGTTAATACCGCATAAGTACAACAAGATCATCATGGTCTGAAGAGAATAGTGCGGTCTGTGTTGACAGAGAATCTGGCAAACACTCAGAGGAAAGGCAAGATGGACATACAATAAGACTGCTTCTGGTCCGATCCTAATCGGACTTGTGCTTACTGCTGAAGCTGGGAACGGGGCTGTTATGGGTATGTCCTGATTGCTGTGACCTTTTTCTCATGACCAGCTCCAGGTATAAGGCTATACAGCTCAAATGGGAATTCCCATTTTTGTGAGTCTGGCGTGGCCAGTCGGTGGTAACAATTGTTATCGAGTAGATCTACACACAAATTCCTGTTTGCGCTGTGTGGCCTTATATCTGGAGCTAGCCATGGTTTTTCTCAGCAGCATCTCAGCCATGCATATTCTTTGTGAGTGAACTAGCAGTAAGATTAGTTGAAGTGCAGCTAATAGTTGTGCTGTCTAAATTGTAAATCAATGACTGTTACCAGGATACTGCAGGCCAGGAGAGGTTCCGGACTTTAACACCCAGCTACTACAGGGGCGCTCAGGGGGTTATACTTGGTAAGTTGTGTTTGTGTTCATTTACAGGGAACTTGGTCAGTTGTGTTTGTGTTCATTTACAGGGAACTTGGTCACGTTGTATTTGTGTTCATTTACAGGGAACTTGGTCACGTTGTATTTGTGTTCATTTACAGGGAACTTGGTCGTTTGTGTTCATTTACAGGGAACTTGGTCGTTTGTGTTCATTTACAGGGAACTTGGTCGTTTGTGTTCATTTACAGGGAACTTGGTCGTTTGTGTTCATTTACAGGGAACTTGGTCAGTTGTGTTTGTGTTCATTTACAGGGAACTTGGTCAGTTGTGTTTGTGTTCATTTACAGGGAACTTGGTCACGTTGTGTTTGTGTTCATTTACAGGGAACTTGGTCGTTTGTGTTCATTTACAGGGAACTTGGTCGTTTGTGTTCATTTACAGGGAACTTGGTCAGTTGTGTTTGTGTTCATTTACAGGGAACTTGGGAAAATATATAAAGTAAGTTGTGTGTTGCTATTTATTTATCCAAAAAACCATGCTGTCTCAGTTTTAAATTGCTTTTTTTTATATATGCTAAGTTGGAAAACACAGGTTATAACATCTTTATGTAATTTTGTGAGAAAATGTCTTGTTGCATTGTATAAACCTGGTACCTTTACGGTCAGAAGCAGATATCTTATGCACTAAGCTTTTCCTATCCCTTTTATGTTAGTTGTAATTGTTTTACAAAATTATTGATTTAAAAAAAAATATCTTAACCTTTTTGGCCTCAGGTGTAAAATCTCATCACTTCCATTTCTAATCACCATTTCTTCAGTGGCCTGTTCTCAAGAAAGCAGGTTAAATGCTGTCTGTTCTGTTTGCCTTGCACTGTGTTTAAGAAGCCTAGATATAAGTAGATTTATTAAAGGGATTTTTCTTGAACTTCCAAAGGTTTATGCCACTTTTTTTATGCATATCTGGATACGAAAGATTAAACTTTCAGTCACTTTTCTCCTCTTCTGAACAGGCATGTTATTAACATATATTAATGTGATTTTCCTATTCTAGCTTTATATTTTTTGTGTCTGAGCATGTCTTGTAGTGGGAGGTTTATAATTAAATATCTTTTTATTCTATAGATATGTTTTTTGTTGTTTAATCAGTGGTCACTTAAATTGCACACTGATATCGCCATAAGTGCCCCACCACCTCCTTAAAAATCACCACTAGAGAATTTGAGCATACATTCCAGAGCTAATGACATCCAAGTGTCTGTGTAATGATAATGTATTCATTTATGGGTAGATAAAAACTGCATATGAGACTTTTTACAGCAGGACATCTGGGAGGAAGGCCAGGGGAAGACCAGTAAAGAGATGGATTAATGGTGTAGCTGAAAATTGCAAAAATATTAACCAAGCCACCTGAAAAGCGCAAGAGAAATGGACAAAACCACGATGCTGGGCTACAACCTTTTATCAGTGAGATGACAAAAGAAGAAGAACATGAAAACAGTTTTGGTCCCTGGCTAGCACACATTTTGTTAACACAGTTTCCATTCCGTTGAAACTGGGGTTAATGAGGTTTACTCTATTCTACTTTTGAAATTTAGCCTCAGATGCAGCTTATTTAATTTCTTTTTTTTTTTTTTAAACTTTAAAAATTTTTTTTGTTGTTGTTGAATATTCCATTTCCAGCTGTCAAGAATTTTTTAACATGGCATCATTCTTCTTTGTTTCCATTCATTTCCTAGAAGACTTTTGTTTGATCTGCTACCTCATCATGGCACACGGGTGTAACCCATAAGTGCTCCTTTTCTTTGTCTAACTCAAGTCTAAGAAGCTCATCACAGTGCACAGGCTCTATAGCACCGACGACGATCCTGAAATACATTGGTTAGATCTTCCCGGGGCAGCGCCGGCTACTCTTTTAAATTTCCAACTGCCAAGGGATCTCACTATTCAGAGACCAGGGGGAATTACAAGAAATCCAAGTCCACACGAAATAAATCCCAGCACTTACAGGGGATTGAACCCAGTACCTCTAGCACTTGAGATGGACACCATGCCTTGAGACCACGCAGCCCCCACCCCCCTTTTCCCCTTGAGAAAAACTAGGAAAACTATAAGACATCCAAAAGGAACAGAACATTGATGAGAATTGGCTAAAGGGGCTAGACTGGATTCCATCAGGATACTGAAACAGTTAAAAGAGGGTAGCACGGATTGGAAAAATAAACTGAGCCCTGTGTGATGTATAAAGGCACAATAGATGATGATGATGTTCTTTGCTCTTTTTTATTTTCAGTTTATGATGTGAGTAGCAAGCAGTCTTTCAACAAACTGGATGCTTGGCTGAATGAGTTGGAGACGTTCTCAACAAAACATGACATGGTCAAAATGTTAGTTGGCAACAAGATAGACAAGGTGGGTATTTTGTCATTCGCACTTATCCTTTCAGTCATTTTACATGTAAAGCATTCATTAATTGACACATGCCATATAATTCAGTCATTAGCAATTATCCTCTATCAGCTGATTCTTTTTTATAATGTCAATAAAGTTTTCATGCTTACTCTTTCAGTTGTTGACACTTACCCTCCTCGTTGTTGATAATCATGCTCTTAGTCGTTCACATTAACTAGATCATTCAGTTATTGACATCCTTCCTCTGTCAGTTCTTGAGGCTTATCCTCTGTCAGTTATTGACACCTATACTCTGTCAGTTATTCACACTTATCCTCTGTCAGTTTTTCACACTTATTCTCTGTCAGTTATTGGCACATCATCTTCCACTTGTTTCTCTTTTTCTGTATCAGTCAGGTGTTGGCACTTATACATGCAGGCTTGCACAGAAATGAGCAAGCTGATAGGCTTACTGGTAAAGCTTATATAGATAGTAGACGTGCCATAGACCAGGCAGATGTAATTAATTTTCTATGATAAGAACAACATTAGCAAGAACCAAGTTGCTTATTTGTTTGCAGACTATTGGTCCCTTGCCTGAGAGGCTAGGAACCAACTGTCTGCATACAGATAAAACAGGTGTTCTCACAAAACTCACATCTAGGAACAAGGCCAAACTTTCCTTCAGAGTTTACAGCAGAAGAGTGTCTAGTGGCACAGTGTTCATAATCTGCAAGAAAGTAGGGAGATCCCAATCTGGCCTAATTCTTAAAAACAAATTATAAAAAGGATGTCACCTGGAAATTGATTGTGTCAGATTAACTTCACGGCTGTGCTTTGCATGGACAAAAGCAACGAGTATAATTTTCAAGAAGAAAGAAGACTGGCTCAGATATGATATGGCTTACTTTCAGAGTAACCATGAAGTCACCAAAGAAGAGGGACTAAAGTTTGCTCGCAAACACCACATGCTGTTTATTGAAGCCAGTGCTAAAACCAATGACGGTGTCCAGTGTGCTTTTGAAGAACTTGTGGAAAAGGTGAGTGTGTGTTAACGTTACATTTTGTTTCAGTCAAGTTTTTCTTTTTCTAAAAAAATGTATTTTTTCTTTTGTGTGTCACATTTGATCATTGACATAATTGGTGTCTTAAAACCACATGTATATAACGAGATATGGAAGGCTGAAAGTGTCTTCTGTTCATTTGTCTTTCTATGTACATTAGCAGTAGATAAGCATACAAGAGAAAGAACACACAGAATACAATACTGAAAATTAGCATACTTGAAATAATAATAATTTGCAGTATAATTAAAGTAGTTAGGACTGACAGCAATTACAAAACCTAATTCAGCGACCAGTGAAGCAAAGCTTTGATGTTTATTTGAAACACCATCAGTTACAACATATATATATATACACAAGGTCCGACAATTAAGTAATGAGACTAATTCCATAAAAATTAAAATGATTAACAGTTAAGATATAACCTGTATCTGATTCAAGATAAGCCCCTTGTGCATTGATACAGCAAGTGGCACAATTTAACAAAAGTGAGAACCACCTCTGTTGTTATGGCCCTTAAAGTCGATTTTACGGCCCTTTGGATGTCATCAATATCGTTAAAGAAGTGTCCTTTCAATTGTAACTTTAATTTTGGGAATAGAAAATAGTCACAGGGAGACATATCTGGGGAATACAGTGGAAGGCTGAGAACACACACTTGTTTTAGGGCTAAAAATTCTTGTTTTGATTTGTCTCTTGGGTACTCAACCCGCTGATGTTTTTGGTCATCAGACAACGATGTGGTACAAACCGGCAAGCAACTTTTTTCTTGCCAAAATTTTGCACTAAAATGTCATGAATGGTCTCTCTATTAACACCAGATTTATCTGCCATCATCCTCACTGTAAAACAGTTATCTTCTTGTATCTGTTCTGTGACTTTTGCAATGAGTTCATCAAATTTTGGCGTCTACGTCTAGGTGCATTAGTAATAATTTCCACATCACTTTTGAATCGTGAACACCACCTGAAAATTTGTGCACGAGATAAACATCCCCATAAACTTGTTGCTTCGATTCAACTGTTCCAATGGCGCTTTTTCTTAGTTTTAAAAAGAATTTAATGTTAGCTTTTTGCTCCGTGCTGATTATGTAACAATACACCTGACTAGTTCAGCAAAATGGTGGCTTGTTTGTTGTCTGCTTATCAAACGACAATGAAAAGTTGCCAGATTATAGATGTTGCCTCTTTAGATTCCATGCTTTGCTTCATAAATGGCATTTTTGTCTTGACTATAATAAAATCAGTCTCATTGCTTAATTGTCGGACCTCGTATAAGGTACAGAAAATATTACAATAACCATTTGTCTTTCTAACATTTAGTAGACAATAAGTATTTTGCACTGTCTGCTGCTTGCAGTGCAGAAAATTAGCTTAGTCTAGAATAAGAAAATCTAAAGGGAAACAATCAAACAAACTATATTTTCTGAAAAGGCACCAAACGTACTGAAATTTTAAAACAGGTAAACAGCATACAGTAGATGCTCAAAGACTGACAACAGCCACAAAATTATGTCTTCATTGATGGAGCAGTAGGTTGGCTGCAGTGTACCCACTGCTGTCTAGGAATATTACGGAGTGAGGACCCAGCCTCTTCTACAGTGCAACTCTCGTACTCTTTTCAGAAAACAATTCTTTAAATAAACTGCCCACTGTAGAAATTAAACCCTTGGACTCGAGGATCATGAAATTGTCAAGCGCATCCACTGTTCTCTTAGCCACACACAGCTTGTGTTAAGGGAACATGTGTGTTACCTTTTTTGTATATTCATTAATAATTATATTGTCACAGTTTGATTAAAATACATCTTTCATGGATAACTAAGACAAAAATCCCTACCTGGCCACTGGGAATGGTGACAGTCAAAACGTGCCAAAGTCTGGCAGTCACTTTATAAATATGTGCCTGATCGAGGGCTGGGTAAACAAGGGTCTTGTCTGTTATCAGTAAGATTACAAGTGGTCATTGATGCAGCTCTTGAGGCGAGGTGATGATTTTCTGAAGAATGCTCAGTGTTTGCTTGAGAAGGTTGCATCAGCTCTTGATAAATCTTGGAGTCCTGCAGCATGGTTTTGGAGTCAGTGTTAATGTGTCGCAGCATCACGACTGTTTGTCACTTCAGATTTGAGCAGATGTATATGGAGCCAGACACGGGTTGGGGTAGTGTTTAGTTTCCTTCATAATTTTTTATGTGAATACATTTGTTAGATATGTAAACTAGCATAATCTGTTTACATGTATAGCTTCTAATTGTTTTATTTTTTTTTTTGTGTGTAAATATCTTGCAGAGATTAAATTCAGTGATGTGACATGATCAGATGTTTTGTCTGTAGGTTCTATTTTTAAGAAGTCTTAAGCGGCTCTTCGTTTCTTGTATACAGTTGTATTTTATTTTGTTATTTGGCCTTAACTTTTATCTTGATATTTTATACATTATCGTAAGTACCTAATAGTTGGTATGTTCTGTGTTACTCTGACATGTATATTTTCAATGTCTTCTTCTTTGTGAGCATTCCAAGCCCTTGAGATTCATTGCTGCAGATAGCACCCGCCTCCACTCATCTCTCTGGTTGGCCTTCTCTTTCTAGTTGGTGACCCCCAAGTGTTTGCAGGTCAGACTGGATATTATCTCGCCATCGTCTTCTTGCTCGGTCTCATGGTCTATGACCATTCATCTCCCTTGTGTATAGTTTTTACCTCTCTGTCATCTGACATTCTCTCAAAATGCCCCAGCCATTTCAGTCTATTAGCTTTCCTGATTCCAGCGGTCAGTGGTGATTTAAACAGATTATAAATTTAATCGTTGCTTCTCCTCACTCTCTATTCCTTGTTGTCTGCATCTTTGATAGGTCCAGAGATTTGTCGTAAATTTGCTATACAGCTTCATCTCTTTTTCAGTGTCTGTACTTTTTAATTTCAGATCAGTTTGTTTTTGTTCTTTTCCTTACAGCTGTCACCACATGTTATCAACATCACTCGGCATGTGCTTTACAGAACATCACTGTCTTCACTGCAGGCCTGAAAGTCTCTCCGTCTCTAGCCAATCCTTCAGCACTGTGCTTTCATAGCCAGTTCATCTTCAGAGTATTCTATCCACATTCTGAGTTGTCTGCCTCTGACTCATTTTCCAGAAACTGTACTTGATGTATCACAACACAATGTACTTCACAGCGCTAGGTATTTGGTCCTGTGTGCCAGGGATTAGCATACTCCTCGAGTACAGTGTTTAAAATTTTCCTTTTTTCCTATGAGGGTTTTCGGGGCCCTATTATAGGAAAAACTAGAATTGACCCACTGCCTACCCAAAAGCATTTGTCATAAGAGTCAACTAATTGGGAGCTTCCTTTGGAGTCGGAGTGTATCTGCCTGAGAGGCAAGAAACCAGCAGTCTGCAAAGAAATGAGTCAGATCTGTCAAAAGAATGCACACGCAACACTTAGATTCTGGAACAGGACTGCAGTCCAGAAGTGGACGAACAACCAGAACTTTCCTCCAGAGTTTACAGCCGGTGAACGCAAAGGAGAAGAAAATGTCTCTTTTTTTTTTCAATCTGCCATCCTCAATCAGATTGTTTCCAATGAACATGATCTGTTTAGTTATTTTTCATCTTATTGTAAAATAATTTTGAATGTTTTCTTCTGTTTGTCATTATTTTCTTTCTGACTCAGCCTATCCTTTTTGAAATATTTTTTATTGAAGCTCTTTTCCCCCTATATTTTTTCTTCAATTTTCTTGTTTGCTTCCCTTTCAAAGGTATATCACATCTTGTTATGCATCTACGAAGTCAGTCCAGTTACATAATGCATTTGTTTCCTTTAGACAGATTCCAGCTACGGTAGAGGGCTCTGTCTGCCCAAGGTTAGATTTGTTCTTCATTATTTTCACCTACTGTGAAGTTGCAATTGATTCTGATACTTAGTTCTTCTGGCTGTTAATTTCATACTTGGCCTGTGAAGTAACTTTACCTCCATACTTTTATTTATTCTTTTATTTCATGACTTTGTTGATTCAACATCATGTCATTTTTATTTATATTTTGTATTTGAATTGTGGTAGTGTGGTGATTAGCTTTTTGAGTCATTGATCCAAACAAAGATATGTTCAACACATTTCCCTCTAGTGGATGCCATTAATTTCTTAGTGTAGCTAAAGGTGATTTGAGTAATCCCAGGAACATCACTCCTTGTTCAGTGAACACCATACCCCTGTATATTTTTTATTAGCACACAAAGCTGGGGTAGCCAACCTCAAAATGGCCCTCTATATGTTCTCTTTATTGCACAAAAAATCCTACTTTCTTTTTAAAACATGTCCCAATGGGCTTTTGTGTAGAACTATCTTATGATAGTCTTGTTTATAATTAGATACTTCATCTCAGTAATTTGTGCCTGTTGTGAATTACCTTACAGATTATACAGACTCCTGGACTGTGGGAGACCAGTGGGAAAAATCTTCGACTGGGACAGACGTCAGAAAATGCAGCTGGTCAGAGCTGCTACTGTGTTGTATGATGAACTTCATCTTGATTGCTGGACATCACAGAATGTTATTGATGTGTTGTGCTATCTGGATGGATGTGACAGATTTTATTACTCTGGGTCTGGTGATGTTTTCATAGTTGTAGTACATGCTGGGAATAGAGTATCCTGAATTAATTTGTGTAGATGCCAGACTTCTAAGCTGCACACTCAGATATGGTGATGCAAAATGAATTGATATAAACAAATTGGGAATTTAAGTAAACGGAGATTCTCTTCTTATTCTGCTGTAACATTTATGCCCCTGAGGTTCCTTGCGGCAGATGTCACCCGCCTTCATTTATTTCCCCCTTTTTTATATATATATATCTGAGACCCACAGGCACAAAGCTTAAACTGGAACACAGCATAGAACAGGTCAATACATTTAGCTGCCTGGGTCAAGTGGAAGATGTTTGACCATTCTTCTCTTAATTTGTTGGTAATATCTGCTTTCTTGCCACTAGGCATTGCAGTTGATCAGTAGCTGAACCCGTTCCTGCTCAGTTACTTGGTATGCTGTTTTGTTGTGTCCTTTTCTTTGGGAATTACTGCAGACGCTGCTCTGTGCTTTATGTGACGCTTTCTGGAGAGAGACTGAAATGCCTATAGGATTAAACCTAGGACTGTGGTATCCCCATGTGGGTTCTGTGGCCCCCATTATGAAAAAAAGGCCCACTGCCCACCCCCTACAAGTGCATCATAAAGTTGACTAATTGTTTTTTTTTTTTCAAAGTTGCAGTGCATCTGCCTTTTTGAGAGGCAAGGCACCAACAGTCTGCATACAGATAAGCTAGATCTGTAAAACAGATGTGAATGCAACAGTTCTTGAACAAGACTAAAGTTGAGAAGTTTACTAAAAGCCTGAACTTTCCGCCGGAATTAGCCAGCAAACGCAAAGAAGAAGGGAAGAAATAACTGCTGAATGAGAGGAAAGTAAAAAGTACACTGGAGGCCACAGAGATGTGGTTTCTTTGTAGAAGGCAATGAAGACCAGTATCCAAGTACAGGAAGAGGCAGGTTTGCAAAGTGATATGATTGCTTGCCTCAGGCCAAACAGTCATCATTTTTTTAAATATCATTTTAAGAGACAAGATATTTGGACACCCTGGAATACCGAGAGTGTACCTTAGGAGTTCAGATAAATTGAGATTGCATTAGTAAAGCAATAGAAGCTGCCTAAGCCATAATGGGTGAATCGGAACAATCTTGCTTGTAATTTTAGATAAAAAGGGTAAGAATTTGTACAACTACATCCTTAGAGGAGAAAACAGTGGCAATAACTAGGATAGATTATGTCCATACTAGAGTAAACTTCAGCGACGAAGATCAATCAAAGGTAAAGAATCCTGGATGTATTATAGTAAGCTTCAATCATTATGATCAACCAAACCCAGAGAAAAATTGATGTTTTGACGGTAAAATTGAAGATGATCAGTGAACTTTTTATGAACTCTGAGAAACCAGATGGTTTGCACAGAAGTCAATCAGTGGTTGAACTTGTCAAGAACTTACAGAATTCTAGCTGTTTTGACAAGGAGGCATAGCAGGTAACTAATGGTTGAAACCTTAATTACTCAAGAGAATCCTAGCTGTTTTGACAGGGTGGCATAGAAGATAGGGAATTTATCAAGAACCAGTGGATCTGGATGTTTTGACGTGATAAATCGTCATTGAGTGAACTTATATAAAACATTTATGGGGGGCTGCGAACAACTATGCTATTTGCACGTCGCATGGTAATTTTATTGTCTGATTATACATATTTAACATTTGTGTGTATGCACAAACCAGAACTTTCTATTACAGTAGTTCAGTGATAAAATTTACTTCAGTTTTCAGCCTGGTTTCACACTTGTTATCACTTGCTTTCTTTTTTAAAGCATGGAATAGATTTATTTAATTGTGTAAAAATCACATAAATGCTTAACTGCTCTAGTGTATAAATTAATTATATTGTATTTTACCCTATTTTTATGCTTGTATATATTGGGGCCGGATGTGTTGTTGACCATAGTAACGACTAGCTAACACACAGATTACAGGTTTGTCTTCATAAATGTGAGTCTAGCTCAGTGGCATGGCGTTTATGTCACATCTGGAAGTGCCGCTTACACTTTCCATTGCAAAAGAGAAATACATTATTTTTTTATAATTACTGTTTATAATTTATTAACTACTGGACGTAAATTTGCCTAGAAAAACCACACAACAGCCAGGGGCTGTTTAGGTTGGTTCCTTTATAATTTATTACAAATACACCAACTCAGTTGACATCTTGCCAAGCACGTAAAGCTTGTATTAACATAGCGAAAAGTATGCTGGCTGTACTTTATGAAGCTACCAGTTACTAGACAGTTATATTAACAGTTTTCAGTGGAAAATGTTTGTGTGTGTTGATTTATTCTGAGCTCGGTCAGTAGAAGGGGAGAATCATGAACAGGTGAATTGTTTCATTTGAAACAATCATAACATTGGGAGACTTTAGAAATTTGATGATTTCTCAGCTTTATAATCACACTCTCATACACACATACATATTTGTGCGCACACATGTAGGGCATAACTTTTATTTGTTGCCATTACTTACTGCAAAGCGTCTATTACAGTAGGGGGGGGGGGGTAGTCGGTGATGTGTATCACCAGGAAATCCCTGTGTGTGTGTCTTTATATAAAGAACATGTCCCTTGTCCACACCCTTAAGGCACATTGGGTGTATAGTGCTTATATATATTATATATATGTATGAAATCAGCTCATGGCTTACTGTCAGGTATATCCAAATAGGTGGTGATGGGTAATTGGTATCCAACTTATGTGCTGTATGATGTTAAATAGTAAATTAAGAATCAACATCACAGCACCCGGGTCACCCTCATAAGCGGTCAATCCCTATCTTCAGCAGCAAGCGAAGAGTTTCAATTCCAATGCCACCAGTAACTGTCTGACTGTATATCCATTTCACCTTTACATGAGTGTTAAGCACCTGCTAGATCCCCTTGTCCTCGCAGCGCCATTCTCCTTAGGCCATAATGAGCTATCTGTGCCTCCTCAATGTTCTATCACTCCCAAAAAGCCTTCACAACCTCCAGCTTGTCATACATCAGTTCACTACCAAGCGGTGAAGAGCTGGCCAGTCTATCTGCCTGCTCATTTTCCAGCACGCCGGAATTACCTGGAGAAAATATCCAATGTATGATGTTAGAGTTAATTGAAATATTTGCAAAAGTGACTGCTTATTAATTCTCTTAGTTACTTGTAAGTGGTTTGTGTGTTTTAATGTATATTACTTTCTGTTTATCAGAAATAACTGACTGACTTTATTTTTCTAATCTTTTATAGAAAAAAAAATGTGATGTTTGAAAAGTCATTGGATGGTTTGTTCTGTTTTAACTTTAATATGGGAAGTCCCTACTTAATTTCAAAAGAGATGCTGTCTGATGTGAACACTATGAAGGTAGCCACATAAAAAATAATAGTAAACCAAAACACACTGAGAAAACCGGAAAACAGCATAACTAGAATGTCTTTGCATTGGAACCCACAGGGGCATAGGAATAAAGGAAGGCCAAAAAAACACACGGAGAAGAGAGCTGGAGAATGAAGTTACAAAGATGGGGAGAGCTCCATGCAATGGCGAAGGATAAAACAACTTGGCGTGAGTTGGTTGAGGGCTTATGCTCCATTGGGGAATAGAAATGCAGAAGAAACCAACACAGAACAGGGGTTATCTGTTGCTACACACACTGAGAGAGATACTGAAGATGGGACCCAAACACTGATGAATTGATTAGCTAACTAACTTACTAGAAGCCCATTAAGCAGGTGTGATTTTGTGTCTGAGATTGTGTAATTGATACTTGATGTTAGAGAATGGTGATGTACATTGCAAGTCTATACATTATAGAGAAATAATTATGATTATGCTTGTAGATTGTTTTCATGATTCTTGATTTCATGTAATAACTGTCATTATGGAATGTACATACATAAATAACAATAAATACACACATGTATATTGTCGATTTCTTTATTTTTTGAAACAAATATAACAACGTAAAAATAATAATACTTCAGTGGGTCGTCATTTAATGACCTCAACCACACTGTTTGGTTTATCTCTCGCTCTGTTTCTACCCTGAAGATGATTAATTAGTTTGTAACTTTCTTTCCTAATGTACTTACCTTAAATATTGTCTTTTTGTCATTTCCACCTATCTAAGGTGGGTGGGTGGGTGAAGAAGGTTAGAGATGTGGCTTTCATTGGTAGCCCTCCACCCCCAACCCCACACACATACACAAGCAGAAAAGTTACATTCCAGTGGCTGAAGTTCTTTTCCTACCATGTCTTCACCTTCAGTAAGAATATTGTTTTAAACAGTGATCTTTTAGTGTTCATGCGTTTTCAGTCGTCATACGCCTGTGAAGTTTCAATGAGATGATCAGAGCACCTATGGCTTTGTCCGGGGTGCAGTGATAACTAATCAATAAGAGACCGTTGTGCACTTGATTGGCTGCATTAACTCCCGGACCTGAGAGCCCAAAGGGGCGGGGACCGCAATAGTGTAGCAGCTAGAGGCTCGCCTGCGGATCGGAAGGTCTAAGTTCGGGTCCTGACAGAGCCGGATTTGTTATCATAAATGACCGTGGCTCCCAGGTCGACCAAGCCTTGTGTGGACACCAGGTTAAGTCCTGGAAAGTAGCGATCGCCGGCGTGATGCTGACTAAATCACACACCAAGTGCAGATCGGTCTATATAATATAGGTCTAGTCCTAGAAGCTCAATACGCGTCGTAAAGCGCCTATCCCCCTTGTGGGTTCCGGGGCCCCATTATGGGGAAAACAAGAATAGACTCACTGCCTCCCCAAAAGCATGTCGACTAATTGGGGAGCTTCCTTTGAAGTCGGAGTGTATCTGCCGGAGAGGCAAGGAAGCAACCGTCTGTATTCAAGAGAATGAGATCTGTAAAACTGATGCACACGCAACACTCAGGTTCTGGAGCAGGACTGCAGTTCACTAGTGGATGAGCAACCAGAACTTTCTGCCAGAGTGTACAGCTGGTGAAGGCGAAAAAGAAGAAGAAGAAGTATGGAAACAAAGTTCACCTCGATGCTGATTTGAACCTTAGACCTTTAGGCGTGCAGGAGAGCGTCTAGCCACTACCTGAGGGCGGCTGCATGTTAATTAAGTTAATTAACTGCGTTGAAATAATTGTGAAGTCAACGAAAAATGGTCTGCTGCCAAATCGCCTGTAGTTGGGATCGAACCCAGCATCACAGAATTAGGATGCGCATTTGCAACGCCTGAGCCACAGACGCCAACCGGCACATCTAGCAGACGGAGTAATAATATTTTCATTCAATGCAAAGACACTAAATGTCACAGTTTCCTGTTTGTCCTTATTACTGCGCAAAGGTGAAACATCTTTTTTGCTGATTAACTCAAAAGGAAGAGTTAATAGTGACATTTCAGGATTTTAGAAAACATTATGTCTAAATGGCCTTTAACATTTTCCTGTAACAGATCCTTGATCCGAGAAAATAAGCAATAGGCTATCTTAAACACCAAAGAACAAAGTGTTTGTGGAGGGAAAGGCATCATAAAGAGAGCTAATGGAAAAGGGTAAAGGCTCAATGGGAAAAGGGGAGAGACGGGGTACAGATTCAATTAGACATTCTCTTGTTGAGAAATGTTCCTATTGTTTGTCGAGATGATTAATCGAACTGTTTGTTGAGTCTATAGACATTCGACAGGAGTGTCTGATTCTCCATAGGCACTGCGTAAGGTTCAGAATCGACAAATGTGGTATGAGTGGATACCAAACATCGGTACATCAACGTTATAGGTATGTACGTTGATTTACTGTCGGGATATTCAGCTGTGCGAGGCAACGGAAGAGCGGGTCCCCCCCCCCCCCTTTTTCCCCCTTTGTTCTATTATACTACAAGAACGATAACCACAGGGACACTCATAATATACACAGGAGACGTTCTGAAGACCATTTTGGAACGAATTCTGGTAGAAGACAGAAGGTTATATTAAATAAATTAAAAGAATACGTGAAAGGGGAACTAGGTGTGCATCCGACAAGGAGGGATGTATGAGAGAAAGGAAACGACGTATGTATAATCAGTGTGCTCCGGGAACAGTTAGCCTCTAAGGTTAGTTGCGTATCCTGTACATGACGTTGCAGAATCAACAACAGCCCCTGTCTGTTGTGTGGTTTTTCTAGGCAAATTTACGTCCAATAGTTATTTAGCGTCTACACGTTGAAATATTCGCTGCCAGAGACGGATTATTTATACGTATGTCTGCTGTGCTATTATGTAGATTGTTTAATTAGTAATGAGTAAGTAAAACGGCGATAAACATGACCATCTTCAGGTAAGGTATAGTTGACTATAGACTACGTATAGTGTCCCCACATACTTCATGTCTATCATTCTGAGCCAACCGATTTGATGTGGATGAATATGTGTGACAGGGTAAAGTTTGGTGAGGTGATTAGAGCACATAGGCTTTAATGCGAGATATGGGATGGGGAACAAGATGCATACAAATGTCGTAATTGTAACAGGCTCTGAAAGCATGCTGAAAAAAGGCGAAGACATGGATGTTTCGAGCAGAGTGACAAGCTTTACTTGAAAGGTCACGGGTGGTGTGCATACTTTGGATCTTTTCTCCAGGCAGACAGATTGACTGGATCCGCTCCACTGAGTGGTGAATTGATACATGACAAGGCAGATGTGGCCAAGGCTCTTTGGGAACAAGCAACAGAATCAGTAGAGAAGGAATATGATTATGGCCTGGAGAGAATGAGGTATCTGGGTGTAACCAGAGGGTCTTGCCAGTTCACTACACTCAGAGGAAAGGCAAGACGCACATTTAACCAGATTGTGATCGGTACCATAGGTATTGGAACTCTGCGCTGGCTGCTGAAGATGAGGACGGAGCATGCATGTGATTGCGCCGAGTGCTGCGATGTCAATTCTTGACTAAACTCAACTCAAGGGATAGGGATTTTTTTTCTTTTTCTGACGGGTGCAAAAATAAAAATGCGGATCTGCATAGTTCGTGGAGACCGCACTAGCCATGCATCCTCTAATCTTCAGACGCATGATCCCACTGTTCGACATGGCATGCTCAGCCAGTAAAAGTGTGTGCCTTGCTTACTGTATGCAATTGGTGTTTACGACTTCTGCGGTGTTGGCAGGGGGTCTTTGAGTCTGAGGATTTAGGGTTGCATGGATGTCTGAATACTAGGAGAAAGAGTTGAAAGCTGACAGTAATACAGTTCAGCAATTGGATTTGAAATTGTGTGCAACCAAGATTTAAAAACAAAAGTTAAAATGTAAATGTCCAAAATTGTTGAATTTTATCTATCGTATAATGGGAAAGTCAGCTCTGTGGCTAAGTCGATGCGAACGCTTCGTAATGCTAGGATGCCGGGTTCGATCCCAGCTGCGGGCCATGCCCCTTGCGTTGGTTTCGACAGTGGTATCAAGAAAGCCAACCGTACAGAAGCAATGGCAAACTACTGGACGTAAATTTGCCTAGAAAAACTCTCCCCAACAAGTATGTCGTGAGAGTCTACCAATTAGGGGCTTCCTTTGAAGTCTCAATACGTCAGCCTGAGAGGCGAGGAACCGACAGTCTGCATGCAGATAAGCTAGATCTATAAAACAAATGTGCGGGCAATACTCAGGATTCTGGAACAAGGCTACTAAAGTTCAAGAGTGGACAAACTGCCTGAACTTTTCACAAAAAATTAAAGCTGGTGAATGCGAAAAATAAGAAGAAGCACAAAGCACCTGTTACAGGAATAAAAACAACACATGAGCAAAGGATGCTCTTATTGTGTAGCGTTGCAGGCATGACACAAGAATTAAAAAAAAAAAAAAACAAATCATGGATCTAGCTGTATATACCCGATGGCCTAAGCCAGGGGTTCTCAAACATTTTTCGCTGCAGCACCCATTGCATACGCTCGCGGCACTCCAGAGTGCCTTAGTACCCAGTTTGAGAACCTCTGGCCTAAGCCATGAAAAGCGTCATTTTTTGGGGGGAGGGGGTGATCTGGATTCTGCTAGGTTTGTTTCTACCTGCCTCCGAGCGATCATATTTTCGGCAGGTGAGTTTGGCAATTGTTCACTTCGTTAAAGATAGCAAAAAATGCTAGAAAACATAATTTCTTGTTCATGTGACTTGCATTCCCCACAACGCCAGTGTTAATCTGTCCAGGAAGAACAACTCTGCCATCTCCAGAATACATTGCACAAATAAGGGGCGCAATCGCTAAGGAATCAGAAGGGACGTGTACATGCATTTTTCTGGTTTTATAATCTGGTGCTATGAAAATAGCAAAAGAGAGATAATATCCAGGCAGATCTACAAACACTTGGTGTGACCAATTGGAAAGAGAAGGCCAGCCAGAGAGATGAATGGAGGCAGGAGATATCTGAAGCAATGAACCTCAGAATGCTAAAGAAAAAGAAGAAGAAGAAAAAGAGAGAGGACCATCAAAGGGGGTTTATTGTTATCCTTACGTCCTTTTTAGGACGTAATTTTTTGTTATTTGAAGCCCCACTCTGGCTTTTGCCAGGGGCCGCAATATAGGCAGGCCATAAATATGGCCAATTGTCTAAACGCGGTTTCTGGGACCTCTCCACGGCGATCCTCACCCACATGGTGGCACTTTTTGTCATCGGGTGTTTATCGCTTGTGTGATGTCCTGGTGGGGTAGAAAGTTAGCTCAGCTTAATGGGTTTAAACCGCTTAATGTGCGCAATAATAATAATACTCTTGCTTAAGCAACTTCCGTCCTTTTCAGGATGACATTTTTCGTTATTTGAATCCCTACTCTGGCTCTTCCCAGGGTCCGCAATATAGCCTGGCCATAAATATGTCCTAAGGGCTAAACGCGGTTTCTGGGACCTCTCCACGGTGATCCTCACCCACATGGTGGCACTTTGTTTCATCGGGTGTTTATCGCTTGTGTGATGTCCTGGTGGGGTAGAAAGTCAGTCAGTCAGTAATAATAATAACAACAATAATTATTATTATACTTATTATTATTTGCTAAATTAGGGAAAATATAATATTTTAAATAGTATGAAATGTATACATTGGAACCTCGCTTAACGAACATAATTCGTTTTAGAATCATACTCGTAAAGCGAAACACTCGTTATGCGAAACATGTTTTCTAATATAAATTAATGTAAAATACGATAATGCGTTCCATGTCGAAATAATACTTGCAAAATGTCATGTATAACGTTTATTTAAAAAAAATATATATATATAAACATATTGTTAAGGAGAGTGAATCATCTTCATATTTTCTTCCACCGCGGAACGAACCCACCTGGAATGCGAATTCGATTTTCAGGAAACAACCAAGAAAGTCGAAATAATTATGATACATACCTAATTCTTTTTTAATAGAAAGATGTCGAGAGACATTTGTTTTTGCCGACGCTTCAAAATTTGGCGAAAATGCGACACAGCATTATCATTAAATAAAATTTTCAGCTCGCACAGAAACTTCCTTATTACGGTGATGCTTCTCAATGTAAGATGCAACAGTTTCTCATGCTTTCAGCATTTCTCTTTTTTCTACAGAAGATTGTTGCTTTTGTGTTACCTCCTCCTCTGACAAACTTTCCACTAAACTTCTTATTGTGAAACACAATGCAACCCAATAAGCTCTTCGGTGGTCAGCTCTTGGCTGTGCTTTTTCAAAAGCTCTTCGACATACACCTCCAGTCCCATGATAGCGGCCAAAGACACAATCTCGTTGACTACAGGTTCCACAGGTACTGTATCGAACGCCTCAGTCACATTCGACAACGCTCTCCGGCTAAAGCTTCTTCCAAACAGAAGTTAGGGTTCTCTTGGTAACCTCTTCCCCCGCCTTGTCGATCATCTGGAGGCAGGCAATGATGTGGCAGAGATTTTTCCAAAACTCTTTGAACGTGAGGTTGGTCCCCTCAGTCACCTAAAAACAATGCTCGAAGAGTGCTTTAGTGTAGAGCTTCTTGAAGTTAAAAATAACTTGCTGATCCACCGGCTTGAGTAACGGAGTGGTGTTGTGAGGCATAAACTAGATCTTCTTCTTCTTCTTTTGTCAAAATCTGCTTGTGCCGCTAGGCGTCGCAGTCTATCAGATGATCGGCAACCGAGCCAGGACGCGCTCAGTGGCTTCATATGCCGTGATGTTATGAAGTCTCAAGTTGTCCGTGACTCCTTCAATCCATCTTCTTCTTGGTCTTCCCCTGCCTCTTGTTGTTTCGATTTTCATGTTGTATGCTCTTGATGCTGGCATCGTTGGTTCCATTCTCATTAGGTGACCAAACCATTTCATTTTTTGCTTCTCAATAAATTTAACGATGGGTACGGTTCCAATAGTTCTTGTAATCACATCGTTTCTCACTCGATCTCTTCTGGTTTTATTCGCAGCCATTCTCAAACATCTCATTTCACAGGTGGTTAGTCTTCTCTCTTGTTCTTTTGTTAATGTCCAAGTCTGACATTGATAACCTAATGTCGGTATACAGATTGTATTTATAATTTGTCTTTTTATCTCAGCTGGGACAGCAGGGTGTTTTAAAATTGGGGCAAGCTGGTATGCGACATTGTTGGCTTGTTGGATTCTTGCTTCAATCTCTCTGTCTATTTTACCATTGGATGTAAAGATACTTCCCAGGTATTTAAATTCTTGCACTTGTTTTAGGCTGTGATCTAGAATCTTTATGTCGATGGTCTGTTGCTCTCTACTTATGCTCATGACTTCTGTCTTTTCAGTATTGATCTTCATATGATGCTTGAGGCAACTGTCGTATAGTAGGTTCATGTGGTCTTGCAGCTGTTTACTATCACTGTGAAATATGCATTGATCGTCGGCAAAGAGCAGCTCATTGAAGTCCTCCTGTTTATCGACATCTGTTGGTGTTATGTCTATTTTATTAATATTGTCCATAAATATTATGAAAAGTAAAGGTGATAATACACAACCTTGTCTTACTCCTGATGTTACTGGGAACCAGTCTGTGATGCCAGCTCTTGTTCTAATGGCGCTTTCACTTTGTCTATAAATAGCCCTAACACAATCTAAAATTGTTCCATTTATACCGTAGTTTTCAAGAACTTTCCATAATAAATTTCTGTTTACTCTATCGAAAGCTTTTTCTTGATCTATGAAAGCGATGTTCATTTGATGTCTATGTTCTATTGTCTTTTCGCTAACTTGTCTTAAAGCAAAAATAGCGTCAGTGCACCCTCTTCCTTTCCTAAATCCGACCTGTGATGGGCTCAGGATCGGTTCACGGATCTAATTCGTTGTTCCAGAATTTTGGCAAACATTTTTCCTACGTGGCTTAGAAGGGAGATGCCTCTGTAATTGTTACAATCTTGCTTATTGCCTTTTCTTTTCCAAATTGGGACTATAAGAGCTCTTTGCCAGTCTATTGGTACAGTTCTTTCATTCCAGGCTTTCCTAAATATGTGGAGTAGCCAGGTGACTCCAATTTCTCCACAAGCCTGTATTGCCTCGGCTGATATTCCATCAACACCTGATGCCTTATTTTTGGGACTGCATCTGATTGCTTCTCTGACTTCTTGTTCGATTATTGTAGGCTGTTCCTCATTTGTACATCTGGGTGTGAATGGTACTGTTTCCTCATTTCCTGTTACATTCAGAAGAGTCTGAAAATATTCTTTCCACTTTTCTCTGATCTTGCCCTCCTCATGTATGGGTTTGCCTTGACTATCATTGACATATTCAGATGGCTGGAATGGTTCATCTCTAGTCCTCATTTTTGCAATGGTTTTGTAAAACTGTCTACTAGATTTAGCACAGATTTTGGTAAGATTTTCCCCATACATGATCCAGGAGGTTTCCTTGGATTGTTTAATTTCTCTTGCAGATTGTCGCCTGGCAATTCTGTACTTGATATAATCGTCATCTGAGCGGGATCTTAGCCATTTCTTGTATTGCTCCTGTTTACATTTCACTGCTTGTTTTACTTTATCAACTAGATCTTGATGAACCTAAATTCTTCAGGGAGGTCATCTTGTATGCCTGGAGGATTCATGTACATATATCACAATATAACACAAGTTAAAGAAAAAGTGTGATCACAGGCGACACTTCCCTGCTACTGGAACGAGTGCTAAACACAGATTAATGTAACATGAACACAATCACGGACTTCCCCTCTCCTCGCCACTCGTTATGCGAAACCTCACTCGTTAAGCAAGTCATTCTGTTACAATTTGTTTTGCTCGCTTTGCTAATAACTCGTTATGAGAGGTGCTCGTTAAACGAGGTTCTACTGTACTTAAAAACATAGGCTGGGGAAAAAAAGGTGGGGGGTGAGAATTTAAGAAACAGTCAAATTATGAACGATACAGATGAAATGTTGAATGTTCAAGCCGATAAAGGGGTTCGATTTGATTGCATCAAGTTTTATCCAATATGGCTCGGTCTCTCTCTCGGCAGAACTGCTTGCCGCCTTCGGAAAGCGTCACACAAAGCACGAACTCTCTAATTACGGCGAAGTTCTCTTGGTATCTCCGTAAATGTTGCACTCCTGATCAGAAAGGCGCAGCCGAGAAACGAACACAAGACCTTCGAGCGCGAGGCAAATGGCTTGACCACATAGCCATTGAGACATCCGAACGAGACAAGTATGAAGAGCAAGGGTAAGATTAACGAGAACCATGTTTAAATTAATACTTTTACTGCAAGTAGCAATTGTAGCTATGCTTTGCACACTGACAATGATATAAATATTATTGATACTAATAAAAATATTAAAAATAACAATAATAATAACATTAAACCTAGTAATAATACACTGTTGCCGTCTCTACAATAAAATTTGCTGCATGCAGTTTATCCACTATTAACTATGGGGATATTATGTAGTGAGGTGAGATCAGCTCTTTAAAAGTTATTATATTTGATGGTGGGTGGAGGAGAAAAAAGGTTTGGGTGGGGTTCAACATGATTGAATTCCACCCCTCCCTCGCCCCCACGTTGCGACGCTTCTGCAAAACGTAAGACTGAAGGCAGGTAACAATGCGCCTGCTAGCTTAAACACTTGATCAAAGGGTGAGATGTAGGAGGATAACACGACAGAACAAGACGATGTATGCTGATAAGCACATAGTTAACTGGTGTGCCGACAGTGCTCGCGTAATATACTCACATACAACATAGCAACCGCAGCCAGGTACGCGGTACATCCTTGCAGTATTCCACAACGAGGAAACTCTACTAACAATAACTGGTTAGTTCGACGTTAGTCTCCCCAAAAAGAGTAGGTCACGGGTTACGGGTGTGTCCCGTTCTGTTGTTTGGTTACTTCAATGTCTTGCATTTACGTTTTTATTTGGAAAAAGAGAATGCCTGTGACATAGGTTGCATCAATCTCTAGGGGGTTGAGGTAAACCCAGTTCCTCCATGTTTTTGGAGTGTTAAAAGCGCTAATGTGCTAAAATATACAACACGGGATATCAACTGCAATGCGGAACACCCCGTAACCGTATGTGAAGGTCACGGGGCTCATGAACTACCAATCAGAAGTGAGCTAGTGTGTATATGGGCGGGGTCTGGGGAGACAAACGTCGAGCTAACCCAATAACTTTCTGCGTTCGCCTTTAAAAGGGTGGCTGGTACACTATTTTGCGGTTTACAGCTAGATTGTGATATCCGCGTCTTTGGATCCAACACAGTCGATTAAAAAAAAAATTAGTCGCCTGTTGTGACATGCTGGTTAAGAATCTGTGGGTCTGTTATTTTTCTCTCCAAAAATTAGGTCCCGGAAACCACTTGGAAATCGGGGAGGGGGGGGGGGGGTGTACGATTTAATCAGTAGCTGTTTTACAGACTTGCGATCTTTTTATTTGTTGCCGAAAACCTGGAAGTTAAGTCTGATCTTTGGAAGTGTTGTATTATTCTATTGACACTGTTGGTTCGATCCTTGTATGTAGTTTACTGGTGATGACAGATCCGTGTGCTTTATCATTGTTCCGTAACACTGCTTGTCGTTAGGTCACCAGTTGCCGTTGACTGTTCGATCAGGTCCCTGGTAACCGACAAGAGGACAGAGTTGGTGTAGAAATATACATTTATCGGTCAAAAGGGTGCATCTCAGGCAGTATGCCACCCCAGACTGGGAGCCCAATACTTACCTGGCGGTCTGCACCACGAGCAGATGGGGTTAGCCTAAAGCCGTCTTTATTATCTAAAGGAGGTCATCGCTGGCGTGTGGGATCACGGGGTTAGCAGCAGGCTACTAATTTTCATTTTTTAGTCTACCTATCTGCCCCTAACACTACTTGCTGCATTGCCAGGCGTGACCATACACTGAAGACCTTATGATTAGGTAAACAAAGAAACGGCAGGAAACATCTTTACATAACATTGGCACATAGGAAACACAGTGCTAGACCTATAATTGTATAGACCAATTGACGCTCGCTGAGTGATGCGGTCAACATCGCACCGGCGCCTTTCGTTCCCTTTAATTTCCTGCTAGCAATATAGACTGGATCGACATCGGAACCAAGACCAACTCTGAAGAAGATAAAAAAAGTATGTTAGCATGTGTGTTAACAAGTATTACAGTCCATTATTTAATTTTAAGTATTCTTCTTCTGTGATCTACTTCTGGAATGCCTCGCGGCCGTCAGGGCAGGAAGACATCTCTGGAACGGGCCTTTCTGTTCGCTTTCGTATAAAGTACTTTTCAGTGCCTCTGATATTTTTGTGGTTCATATTCTGCGTGGTTTTGTTACTGTAGTATCTGTGCAACATTGCTCTGTGTGGTGCTGTGTCTGCTGCTAGTCTTGTTACATGGCTGAACCATTGAATTATTGTCTACCTATAAAGTGCACTACTGGTTCTGTCCCTACTCTTCTCCTGATATAATCGTTCCTAAGTATTAAGTTTTAAAATCCATTATTTCAAATATTATTTTTGTTTCTAGTTTATTGAGTCTGTAAATAGTCTGTGTACAAAGCTGCGTGTAAATCGTAGTGTACGTCTGTTATATACAAGCGTCTGTGATGTACGTGTATTTGTTGTGTTTATATACATATCGTTGCCATTTGTTAGTGTGGGCGTTGCAAGCTTATTTGCAAATATTTACAATATATTTACAATTTCTTATCTAGAAAGTAGGAGGGTAGTGGTGAAAAAAAAATACATAGTCAGAAGATACAAAGGAGAGGCCGATAGTAAGGAAGAAGAGAACAAGGGTCACTCATTACCTGTAGAGGTCAGCGATCCCTGCACGAGGAACTCGGCCAGATCCTAACAGGACACGAGATAGTCAAGGTGTTCTTCAATTGGTGCCAGATTTAGTTCTGGAAAGTAAAGGCGGCTGGCGTAATGTTGACCCCATGACCCACCGTGCCGATGGGTCTATAAAATATATACCTATCTAAGTACGCATGAAGACGAGGAAAGGGGTCCTTTACTTACTTTATTATTATTTTTATTATTAATAGGACACTCTCTTTATTACAGGTTAGCTCTCACAACACCCCCCTCCCCCTTTTCCTTTCCACCTAGCAAATTTGAATATCTAATCCCCCTCCCCCCTTTCCGTTTTCCTCTCCGAATAAAGGTATATTATACCACCGCCCCTCCCCCCGTCACCACAATCCGCAGTGATAAACTGAATTTGACAGTTGAGCCAACAAAAATATCCCCACTTGCTAATTCAACACACATTTGGAAAATAACGACAAGCCACTGTTGCCTGAAATACACCCCTGGATCAGGAAAACTGCTTTCTTTCCCGCTGTAGAACTTTTGCTATGACGCTCTGGTTGGAGGCTTTGACGAGATATTTTGTTTATGTTGCTGCATCGCAACAAGTGTCGCGCACGCAGATCCGTGGCCTTGTGTCTGTTTCGGCAGTTAACTTACATGTTCCCCGTCTCTTCACCGCATTGAAACAAATCATGTACCTTCCGTGTTTTCCCGCCTCACCCTCAGGGGCAACCACGTCTGGAGACTCAGCTATGTTTAGCCACAACGCCGCAAATTTTCTGGAAGGAGACGGGAGGGGGGGGGGGATCTTAAACCCCACTCCACCCTCTCATAATTTTTGAGGGAGCTTGAGCCTCCTAGGCACAAACAATTAATTAGCAGTAAATTTAAACGCAGCCGCCCACCCCTGTTCACCCATTTTCCAAATTATGTAAGTTGTTGTCTTTTGAATATTTGTTTATAATTTCATTTCGAACGTAGCGGACATTTTTACCAAAATATAAAAGTGTGGCTTTGTCTCTCAGGTCAACCAAAACTTAAATAGGTACCAGGTAAAGTCCTGGGAAGTAAAGGTAGCATCATCTTGTTGAGTACGTCACCCACTAAGTGGCGATGTAATGTAAAATATGTTTTGCACTATATACCCAATGCTCACGAAGGCATTGGAAACGGAAATATTATTCTCTAATAATAATAATAATATGTTATTTTTATTACACACACAAACATTGTTTTGGCCTCTTGGACCCCAGGCCTTGAGACAACTGAGGGCTGAGGCTCTCAATGATATCTTTGTGTCGGCGCTCTTGCCTACACTATAAGAGGATAACGAAAAACAGTGCCATGCCTATGATAGTCTCATTTGTGTTACTTTAGTGCATGGATGTATGCTTTCTGCAGGCCCAGCTTCCCTCAGAAAACTAGTGTACACACCCGAGACAATAATTACCTCATCGAAAGAAAGACAGACAGAGGAAAAGAAACCGAATGCTAAGAAAGACAGACAGAGGAAAAGAAACCGAATGCTAGCCCACATCTGTCCTCGGGTGCCAAATTAACACTTTCTAATAACATTTGGCTACCATTACTGTTTTTTTTTTTCTCTCCCCTTTTTCTCTTCCGTGTGTATGTGAAGAAAAAAAAGGGTGACGGTAGTTATAGGAAAATGTTCTATGTGTTGTGCTCGTTGAAAGAGAGAGAGAGAGAGAGAGAGAGAGAGAGAGAGAGAGAGAGAGAGAGAGAGAGAGAGAGAGAGAGAGAGAGAGAGGTACACAGAGGTCGTCGCTAGT